>JAATLQ010037430.1:0-54203 GCA_013421005.1 Heliconius erato x Heliconius himera
TTGTTCTAAGTTGTGCGTCGAATGATCTGCAAAAACTAAAGCTACGTCATCAGCAAAGGCCTGACAGTACACTCCATCACAGTTCAATTTTTGTAGCAGTGAATCCAATATGATATTCCAAAAGGTGGGTCCTCCGATTGAACCTTGAACACATCCTTTTGTCGTGATCTTTTCGGATACTGTTCCGGCATAATTGACCGCTACTCTCCTGTTAGTCAAGTAAGAGCAGACCATAGCGTCTCTCCGTTTACCACTATGCATTTCATTAAAAAAATAATGCATGTCATGGAAATGCGTAGGTATAAAAAATTTAACTTAGCGGGATTTGAACATGGGCCTCTTTTACGTTCTAACATATGGCTTAGCGGTGAGAGCACTTGGACGGTTTCCAAAAGGCGCGAGTTCAAATCCCGCTACATTCAAATTATTATATAATACGTTTTCTAAAAAATATTTTACTTTCCAAAGTCTCTTGAATAACTCTTTATAAATGTTAAATGCATAGGTATATTAAATGTATTAATATATATTCTTATGAAATAAAAATATGAATTATGTGTAAAATTCAATAAAAAAATTATAAATATGACTATTTTTGCAAATAATTTTTATCTTTTATTAACTTAATCGTAGTGCAGAGTACAGCTCTGTTTACACTACATACATATACATGTACTTTTATGTTCCACTATACTAAAATGAGTTTGACACGATCATTAATTGCTTGCGACTCTTAAGCTATGTGATATCTGTCCCGATGTGATGATGTCACACGAGATGTATAAGCAACAAAATTAATTGATATTTTAAATCAGCTTCGCGCTGTATCCCGCACACAGCAGGGTAGGCAGAGGGAACCTAGTGTTAAGACACTCCGTTCCCTACTTTCTGTCGAATTCTGGAGGCATTGTGTGTTGAGTGGCAAAACTCTACGCCGCGCTTTGCCTAGACACCAGAGCGAAAAAATGGAAATATAAGTTTAAGTAAATATTTTTTGTTTATATTTCATCTCTTCGAGTGGGGATAGATCCCACGACTAGTCGGTTTTACAGTAACACTGTGTGCCCCTGCGCCACGATTGGCCTCACAGTATCTGATATTTTAGAGATTTCATTTTATGTAAGATTTGTTTTAAATTTTATTTAAAAGAATGTTTAGAAATCTCCCTACAGAGCTAACAACATAAATAAGTTGTAACAATCGTATAAAAATTTCGACGTAGCTTGATGAGAACGTATGGCTACGTGGTCAGAGGGCCTGGTCGATTTCCAGGAGGCGCGGGTTCGAGTACCGCTACGTTCAAATTTTTATATATTTTTTAAATAAGTTAGAATGTTTATGTTACGAAAATAGTTATGTTAGTCACACAAAAGCTTAGATAACATTCCACCAGCATGCAATGTCTTAAAAATGGGCAGACAGTGAGAAGAAAGAAAGAGAATACAATAAACATTTACCTACCCCCAGCGAAATAAATGGAATATAACAAATTTAATTATTACATTATATATTTTAATTATGATTTTGTTACGAAAAATTTAAATACATTTCAACATGCATACAAAAGCAAAGGGTCCAATGAATACTCATAAAATAAAATTTCTACATACCTACTATGGAGAAAGCACAAAATATATATATTTTTTTTAATTTCAAATTCCTATCAACAATTTAATTTTATAACAATGTAATGACATTTGCATGATCGTAAATATAATTTTAAATATTTTAAAATCAATTAAAATAAATACGAAAAAAAAAACATTTTTGTACACTAACAGGTTGATTTAAAAAAGATTTGTTGTTATATTATACTAATAAAAAAAGCGAACCGAAAATTTCAAAGAAATGTTAAATATGAGACTACTACAAAACAGATAATATAATCCAGCGAACCTATGATGATGGAACAAAGCGGCAAATTCGTGCGTGCCAGGCTTAGGAAGTGATTGTGATCCCAGTAACCTTTCCCGTACTGATGCTGAGAGCTGAGCAGCGGCGGTGCCACCCAAGGAATAGGACTTCGGGCCGATACCGTTTTCTGGAAATAGATTGTATTTTGATGTCTGATTTGGAAAACATGATTGTGAATTCGATTTCCATTTGGGAATATGAATTATTCACTTTTTCGTTCTAGTATGTTGACAAAGCGCGGTGTTCAGTTCCGCCGCTCGATATTATATATAATATTTTTTTCCCCGCTCTCTGCCCAATTTTCATTTTCGTATCGAGCGGGGAAACTAAACACCGCGCTTTGTCAACAAAAAATATGAATATACCTTATATAATATTTTATATGTTGGTTTACTTATAACAGATAACTAGACTCGAAAAAAATATAATTATAAGATATTAAATAAAATAAAATAAGTCAGCTTCACGCTGTATCCCGCACACATAAGGGTAGGCAGAGGGAACCTAGTGTTAAGACACTTCGTTCCACACTTTCTGCCGAATTCTGGAGCATGAAGATTGAAGACACGAGAGCGGAGAAATCGAAATATAAATTTCAATAAATATTTCATCTCCTCGAGTGGGGATCGAACCCACAACCAGTCGGTTTTACAGTCACACCTCGTGCCGCTGCGCCACGACTGGCCTCATAGTATAAGAAATTATTTTCTTATACTATACATTTTAATATAAAAAATCATAATTAAATGGCAATGCGAATGAAAACATGAAAATACACAACATCGTTAACTCATTATACACTTTAAAAAATATTGTGAAAATGCTAAAACTAAATTATTAGAATAAATTCAAAAACACAAATCAGTGGATAAATCTCATTTAATATAAATTATATATTTATAACTTTATTGCATAATAGTAAGTAAATATGATTTTATTCATACTTACTGTGAATTTGTAAGTCTTGAGTACAAGTCTGTGTTCCTCCCGATACTTTAACTTTAGTTCTTGGCACTGCAGACACTTGAGCGGTTCGTCCAGCTGTAACAAGTGACATATAATAAGTGAATAAATAGAGCCGGTCAAGTTCGAGTTGGACTCGCCCACCGAGGGTTCCGTGCCAATTCCAGGATTGTAGGTAAACGGGAAGTATAATTTACTAAATTTAATAAAATAATTGCGGACGTACTCATTTTGTACCAAATAACAAATAAATCAGCTTCACGCTGTATCCCGTACACTGCAGGGTAGGCAGAGGGAACCTAGTGTTAACACTCCGTTCTCCACTTTCTGCCGAATTCTGGAGGCATTGCATGTCGAGTGGCAGAACTCAACGCCGCGCTTGTCCTCGACACCAGAGCGAAGAAATGGAAATATAAATTTAAGTAAATATTTCATCTCCTCGAGTGGGGATCGAACCCACAACCAGTCGGTTTTACAGTCACACTTTGTGCCACTGCGCCACGACTGGCCTCACTATTATTTACACTTATTGCACCAAATGTAAAATAAAAAAATAATATTTTTTTCCTTTTACATACCGTGCAAGTTACCACTTCTTCCCAAAATTAATAATTGATGATAAATATAGTAAATATCCTATTGATTATTTCCTAGGTATATATAATGCAGGAAGAACTTTAAACTATCGTTGTCATCCTTTTGGCAATTAAAACAAACAAAAAACACACTATATAAAACGATGTTTAATATTTTTTCAATGCTTACCATGACCATGCTGTGGAGGGCCGTTGGCCGGTGGTGGTGGTGGTGGTTGTCCGCCATTTTGTCTCTTTACGTAACCAAAGCTTTGAGGCACTTTGGCTTTATTAGAGCACGTGCTGCCGTTCCCACCGCTTGACACACTTGACGGACGTGAAGATGGCCCACTCGGTGATTGTAACTAAAGGCAAAGGTATGAATAATTATTTTCTGTAGTTTTTTTTAGCTTTACAATGTTTCCAGCACATAACAAGGAAGGGGAACCTAGTGATAAGACATTCCGTCCGTTCCCTATTTTCTGAAAATCGAACCCATAAGCTGTCGCGTTTAGAGTCACACGTTTGTGCCCCTGCGCCACGAAAGGCGCCACCTCAATATTTTCAGAAGTTTTTTTTTGTTCAAATTTAATATTTGGAATAATTCCTTAGTTTATTTAACAAAAATAAAATAAATGTTAATATTAATAATAAAGCAAAATAATAATTCTACTAAATAAATTTATAAATTATATTTTTATAAAGATTTCATATATGGTAGGATTTAAAAAGCCAATTTAAAAATGAAATGTTATTTAAAATAATGACTTGCAAACGCTTTCTCGTACCTGAGAGCCGCCACTTCGTGAAGCATGCTGACTGGATGGATTTGGAGCAGGGTACTGGAACAGTGTAGAGCGAGTTTAAAATTATTCATAACAGACTTCGCCATATTAAAATTAAAATACAGATTACATTTAGGTGTTTTAGTTTCCCGCTGTATCCCACACACGACAGGGTAGGAAAAGGGAACCTGATCACCCAGTATTCGGAGATGGTAGATTAAGACACCTCCGTTTCCCACTTTCCGCCGAATTCTATAGGCATTGCGTGTTCAGTAGCGGAACTCAACGCCGTAGTGTTTTAGCTGCTCTAAAAAATATTTCTGCCAAATTTACATAGACAACGCGAAACTCTTTAGTGGCACAAAGCTATTTAAGTAACCTAAGGAAGTATTTATTACCGCTCGGGGTAGCATTAGAGCTGTCACATTTACTTATAAAGAGCGTGTGCTTTTAGTTACATAACCAATAGGTATTATATGTGCATATATGACAATATGCTAGAGATTCTAGTGCGCATAAAAAGCTTCTGCCTGGATGAGCAAAAAAATATTGATTGATATGACAACACAAGCTCCAAGAAAACTTATGATAATGCATCATGTTTAGAATACCTCCCTATAGTAATAAAGGCCGTAGTAACGCAGGGGCACAAGGGTGTGACTGTAACGCGACGGTTGTAGGTTCTACACCCATTTTAGAGAATGATTTATTTTTTAATAATAATACTTATTTATAAAACTACTTATTTAGAAAACATATAAACATTTTAACGTAGCCAACCCGCGCCTCCTGGAAGCTGACTTCAAAAAAAAATATAATTTTTTTTTAATAATATTTTCATTTTTTCACTCTGGCACCAATACAAGAGAAAAGGTTAGTTCCACCAATTAACACCCAATCACTTGAAAAAATCGGCGAAAATTAAAGAACGGAGTGTATTAATGTGTTCTATGTTCCCTCTGCGTACCTTGCTGTGTGCTGTTTTATTTTTGTAACAAATAAAAAATTTGGATTTCAATTATAATAAATTGAGACACTATGATTATGAGACATTATGATTATGTACCTGAGGATGTGGAGCAATGCCAAGTTGCTGTGCAGCAGTCAGTTTCTCTCTTTTATGATGCTGTGGGGAATGGTGACCAGTTCGACGTTCACCTTTTCTACTGTGCGATGGACTTGGTGGGGCTGGCGCCGGTTGATTCTGTAAAAAATCAACAACCTAATAAAAATTTAATTCTGTATATTTTTCAATATATTAAAATAATCTCTAGTGTGTAGCGAATATAGTAGATTCTAAGACTTTCATATAACAATATAGTAATAATAAATCTAATGAAACAACGGTTGTTAACGAAAGCAAATGTTTTTTTTAATTTTTTTTTTTTAGTTTTTAGTTTCACGTTGTATCCCTGACATAACAGGGTGGGCAGAAGGAACCTGAAAACTAAACTTACCGGTGGAGCTCCAACTCCAGGAGAATCTGTATATTTTTTCCAGGTAGTATCCTGTCTGGACGTCGGCGGTTGTCTCTCGGTTTGTTGACCGCAGTCAGCCTTACTGCGTGTCCGACCAACCACTCGGTACACCACACCGCTACCGCCTTCCATGCCTCTACGTATACCACTGCGTCTGTAATTATTTTAAATTCATAAGTTGAGGCGAAAAAAATGAGTATTACTTAAAATTATTTCACTTTATTGCTAGAATTTTTTGATGGATTTGTTAAACAACTTCGACGAAAACAAGGATTATAGCCAAAAAAAAGTAAACCTTCTCAATAATTATAATATGTAAGACAAAAAAAAAGTTACATTTAAAATAGATTTAACACGTATATTTTTATTATAAGTATGAATACATAAGGCTAGACGTGGTGCATAAGCACTACTGGTGACTGTAAACGTGACTGGTTGTGAGTTCGATACCCACTCGAGGAAATGAAATATTTACTTAAAATTTATATTTCCATTTCTTCGCTCTGGTATCGAGGCAAAGCGCGGCGTTGAGTTCCGCCACTCAATACACAATGCCTCCAAAATGCGGCGGATAGTGGGGAATGGAGTGTTCATAACACTAGGTTCCCTCTGCTTACCCTTCTGTGTGCGGGATACAGCGTGAAGCTGATTTAAATTAGATTTTTAATGAATATATTATTTAAAAGCACAATAGTACTAATTCTGTTTAACTAAATATCCTAAATTCATTTTATATGATAAAATAATTGATTTCTATTGATGAAAAGGTGGTTTCCAATAACATTATAAACGCACATGGAAAACCATTAGAGAAGTGGCCAATCTGGTGATTATGGGTTGGACGGACTCTAGCTATTTAATCTCGACGTCATTCACTGGAACCGGTGGTCTCTGTGCAAATGAACCTCCCATTTCGATTTAGCTTTTACTTTTATTTATTTGTACGTAAATTTTTTTTTGAGGCCGGTCGTGGCGCAGCGGCACGAGGTGTGACTGTGAAACTGACTGGTTGTGGGTTCGATCCCCACTCGAGGAGATGAAATATTTACTTAAATTTATATTTTCATTTCTTCGCTCTGGTGTCGAGGTTAAGCGCGGCGTTGAGTTCTGCCACTCAGCACGCAACGCCTCCAGAATTCGGCAGAAAGTGGGGAACGGGAGTGTCTTAACACTAGGTTCCCTCTGCCTACCCTGCTGTGTGCGGGATACAGCGTGAAGCTGATGTAAAATTTTCTTTATTTACTTTATATAGGTTATATATAGGTCCTTTTTATTATGTGTAATAAATCAACTTCAATCATTCTTTACTTGAATTATTATGTATTTATATGCAAAATAATGAGCTTTTTGACTATTTTTAATAATAACTACTTTACGATGACACTGTTTTTAATTTTATTATGTAAATATTTAGCTATAGATTATCCCTAAAATATCAGAGTATATTTTATTTGTGAATCATTTTTTAAAGGAAACTTGATGAGTAACCCTAACGAAAAGGGCTGCGAATATTGAACCCTAGCAAGTGACTCATACTGTGAATAAAATCAAATACACTAAAGCTGTTGTATATTTTTCGATACATTATTCAATACAAAGCGGATAAAATCTATAAAATATAAATATTTATAGACATGGGCGTAGGTAGGGGAAGTTGAGAGGTATGTCCCCAGGAAAGTCCTGTCTAAAAATTTTATTAACAAAAAAAGACTAATGACAATATTCTATGACAATAGATCTATGACAAATTATAAAAAAAACAATAGTCTATGACAAATTATAATAAAAAAAAAATTATAATACAAGAACATATCTGTTCAAGTCCAGCTCCAGCTCAGAAAATATCTATAAATATACCCATAAGTATTGACTATCTATTTCTATTATCAGAGTGTATCGGTAGGTTTATTTTGCATCGCGTAACAGTGATCCTAATCACGCAAATATCTATTTTGCTGCTTGGATTAATTGAATGCTATGATACTATGTTTATTATTATTTTTTTAGTTTCACGCTGTATCCCGCATGGAGTAGAGTAGGCAGGGTACCTAGTGTTAATACACTCCGCTTATCACTTTCCGCCGAATTTTGGGGCATTACATGTTGACTGGGCGGAACTCAACACCGATTAATTCGTAGTAAATACCGTAGTAGATTCGTAGTAAATACCGATTGTAGTTAATATAATTTTTTTATATGACTTATGACGTTAATGTTTTTACCTATAAATAACATATAAAAAACAATATTTTACGAGCATATCTCAAACAGCCTAGGTGGGTACTATGAAAATTTCCTTTATTTATCCTACTAAAAAATTCTTATATCAAAAAATTAAAGCCCTATAATCCTACTAAAATGATCAATCCCTATCTTAGGCCATTTCAGAGGCTCATTTTGTGACTTACTCTTTTCAAAAAATATAGGCGAAAGGTCTTTAGCCCGCATTCTATTCTGACATAGAGTCTACGTCGCAGCAAAAGATCTCCCTTGTTTATTTTCAGTTTTAAAAGGTATGTTTTGTTTGAGATGAAAGTGTTCTTTCTACAGGGTGCTTTATGCCTGGGGTGGTAAAACAAAGGCAATTGATACGGCTGATAGAGGGTGTTCATCCTACATGCAACACGTTGTGCCCTAGTTTCTACAGGGTGCTAATCTCACGGTCGAGATCTCTTAAGTAAGTCTATTTTTTAAATATCAGCAAAGCCGTTGATCAATAAAAAATCTCGTTTCACGTAGTTTTAATAATGTAATCAGGTCGAAAGACCAGAAGGTTATATTTTATTATGATTATGTATACGTATTATATTTTTTTAATTTAACATAATATTTATATGTCATTATTTGAACGAATGCATTTACGACAATGTTCATATTTATTTAAAAATATTTATATAAAGACATTTGAAGATGTTTGTTTTGTTTAGCTTCATACTGTATCCCGCATAAAGCCAGGTAGCAGAGGGAACCTAGTGTCAAGACACGCCACTTCATATTTTCCGTCAAATTTTGCGAAGCATTGCGTGTTGAGTGGCGGTATTCAACGGCGAGCTATAAATAAAAATGTCAAATAATTCATTCCCCCGAGTGGGAAGCGAACCCACGACCGTCGCGTTTACAGTTACACGCTACGCCGACGCCATAAAGAATGTACAATAAATACAATTAAAACGTATAATGTACGTATTCAGAGTGATCATCAATCACTTCTTAATGCACCTCGTTTAAGATCAATGAAGCCTTCATACGAAGATTTGAACTAATTATTTTTAATAAGAGGTCAATAGTGGTAAAGCTAAAAGTTATATTTGTATATTTTATGACATTTTATTTAGTGACCAGTGGCTTCCCAGGAACTTCGCTTTCGTAGTTACGTGTTGAGTGGCGAAAGTCAATTTTAAAAAAGTAAACAATTTAAATATAGTCATTCCCCCGAACGGGAATTCAAGTTACTACCAACCAGTTTCCAGATACACGCTGCGTAATACCACTGCGCCACGACGGTCTCAGTTTTCAATAAGTAATTTTTATTTGTCAAAGAAACCTGACTACTATAGTTCACAAATTGTGGTTTTTTTCTTGAACTTCAGCTAGTTTATAGTAGTTAACTTCAGTAGTTTTTATGTCAATGGAAAATACTTATCACACCGAAAAAACTTTTGTTAAGACGGTATTTTTACTATTTCTTATAGTTTAACTGACCGTTGAGGATCTTCATCAGATATTCCAGATCAAATTTTTATATATCAATCTAAAATATTGAATAGTTTTTGTTAAGGTAATATTTAATTTTTTCTTATAGTTTAACTGGACTTTTATGATTTTTTTATGTTATATTAATAATGTAAAAATGATTTTTAGTCTACCGAGTTATATAATGTGTAACGTTGAATTTGGGTAAGCGATACGATAGGTATATATTATTACCTAAGAGGAAAAGTAGCTACAGAAGGGTGTGGTTTACAAATGAAGATGATGCGAAATAATAATAAATACTGAACATATACTTTTCTCAAGTAATTTTTATACCTACACTAAAGACTATTAAAGTAAATTAACTACACGCTGTATCGGCAATAGGCAGAGGGAACCTAGTGTTAAGACACTTCGTTCTCCACTTTCCGCCGGATTCTGGAGGCATTGCGTGTAGAGAACGGAACTTACCGCCGCGCCTCGACACCAGAGCAAAGAAAATGGAAATATAATTTAAAATAAATATTCCATATCCTCGCGTGGGAATCGAAACCACAACCAGTCGCGTTCACAGTCGCACTTTGTGCCCCTGCACCACGACTGGTCTCATTAAATTCCTTTTCAACTTAATTAAAACAATTGTATAACTAATAGAATAAACAATTTCCATTTACAATATATATGTACATATTTTATTCGTATTTTTATAGAATAAGAAGCAAAAGCGCTAGGCTGGCGTCCATTAACTAAAATTAAAGAATCCATCCTTCGCGTTTCGGTCCCGAAAAGCTTCCTTTTCTTAAAAGTATTTTATGTAATAGGAGTAAAGGCGCTTTTATTTCTACAGACGCGGACAGTATACCTGAATCGACCGAGTGAAAACCTTAAACGACTTTTTAAAGATGGAGATTTGACCTATATACCTAAAGCTAAAAATAAAACGCAACAGACTGCATGCTGCAATGTCGCTTTACATTTTTCTTGTAAGAATATGACCAGATTTTTTTTTTTCAAAACATATAATTTATTATTATATATTACTTGGGTGTTTATGCCATTTAAAAAAAGTATATTTTTGATATTCACAGAAAATTTATTAAAAACGTAGGTATTAAACTGCGTCTTTAATTAAACAAACAATAGCAGGCCAAACGAAAATAATATAAATCATTTCAATATCCTTTTTTATCTGGACTTATTCTTCAACAAATCGAATCTTTACAAGAAACTCTGTAAAATTTAAATGGGTCCCGACTGTTAATAGCAATCAACTATTGGGCTTATTTTTTTCTTTTTAGTAAGGCAGTAAAGTTTTTTACTTATTTTTTTTATATCAAAATTTTTAAATCAACTAAATAAAGCAAAACTATACCATATCCATCACAAATCAAATCGTTTACTTTCAAAATTACTTAAAATAACAAAAAAAAAGGCAGAATTTCTCTATTATCTTTCAACAATAAATCCTGAACACGTACATATGTACGTATATTGCAATACGCAAGACGTGTCAATCCATACATCCACCCCATCGCTTTGTACCACAAACATTGGTGTCTTAATGAAAATGGTGCCTCCAGCCCTTACTAATGATGACAGACCTGAAAGGAACTGGTAGTTTCCTTCAAGCATCCTCATTATATGAACTGAGCATCTCGTTATTCGCGCAACACCCCATTTTTACAGAGAGGCGTCTGAAATATTTTTATCGCGTTATCAATGCGGTTCGAGTGTTTTTTTTGTTTAATTATTTATTGAATTGGTATTCAAATTGAGGACGTCCTCGCGTAAGGGCACGAGGGTGTCTGTAACGCGACGGTTGTATGTTCGATTCCCAAATGGGGGAACGAATTGTTATTCTTTTTTTTTTTCGCTCTGAAACCAAGCCAAAGCTCGGCGTTGAGTTACGCCACTCCGCAACAAACACGCACTGCCTCGAAAAATTCAGTGGAAAGTTGGGAACGGAGTGTTTTAACACTGCCTACCCGACTATATGCGGATTACAACGTGAAGAAGTTTTTCATAATGGTTTTCTATAGTCATTGTGCGTGCTATAATCTAATTGTTTTTATAGGAAACATTATAAGCAGTCCTCGACGTCATCACGACGCATACGTGACGTACGTGGCTACGTACGATTCAATGACCATTCGGCTCGATTCAAAGAATGTGTCTAAATTATTGGAGGTACGAGATTATCATTAGATTTTCAATTTAAGTTACTAATTTGAAGTATTTTTTTGTTTTTTATCAGCTTCACGCTGTATCCCGCACACAGCAGGGTAGGCAGAGGGAATCTAGCGTTAAGACACTCAGAGAGAGTAGCAGAACTCAACGCCGCAATTGACTTCCTATATTTCTTTTTTTAGTTTGCAAAATTTGTCAAATAACTTAGGATCATCTAGAACACGGGCAATTTCTGTTTTTGTAAATATGGCTTAGTCATATGTTATAAAATCAAAAAAAGATAGAATATTCTGCATATAGAAATATCCTATAATTGTAACGAAATAGTTAGATCTCTGTGGGACCCAAAGGAACATCTAAGTTAATATACGTTTTTATTTTAACTTATTACAACATTCTCTTTATTATAATAACCCAAAAATCAAGTTTACATAAATACAGTATTTAGTGTTTAAGTAATAACTCGAAATAGCACTATGAGAGTATTCGCAATTTTCTCGTTCATTTTATTTCAAAGTCGAGTTTTTCATTAATATTTCAGACGAACAAGCAGTCTCTGTAATATCCGACACCGGATTTTTATTTGTCCTCTACAATTTCAACCTTTTTATTAAAAATATGATTCCATTCTCTCAGTGGGCTTTAGTGTAAAAATTTCGCCGTAGTTTCACCAGAACGAAAAGCTTCCGGAATTAAAGTACCTATTCTGTGTAAAACCTTGAGCATACTCCACTCCGTAATCTGTCCTTTAATAGATGCGTTCTTTTTTTTCGCTAGTGATTATTATTATTAAATGTTAAGTAAATTCTAACAACAATGTAAGGAAAATAAAAAATATTTAAAATTACAATTACGAAATGAGGCAAAGCGTGGCGTTGAGTCTCGCCACTCAACACGCAATGTCTCCAGAATTCGGCGGAAAGTAGGGAACGGAGTGTCTTAACACTAGGATCCCTCTGCCTACCTTGATTTAAGCGTGATACGGCGTGAAAATATGTTAAAAAAATAATAAATAATACCTATACATTAGATAGTTAATAAGTAATAAAGAACATTGGCAAATACAATTTAAGTATTTATATTTACTTCTATCGGTTATATTTATAGTTACGTTCATAATATCATTAAACGGAACGCTACCGCTACCGCTACCGCTAATTGATTTGATAAACACGCTGCTATTGTACGACTATTTACGAAGACGAAACTTTCAACAAGCTAGACCGTATTTTATAAATAATCTAGTTACATTACACAGGGAACCTATTATATACCCACCGTGGGAAATTAATAAAAATATAGTTTCTGATTTAATATAAAAATCGTAATTTTTGCCTCTCCGTGCATAACCAAAATATTAGTAGGACTCGATTTACACTAACCAGATATGCTTATTTCATTATTCCAAGATATTCCATATATAAGTAAATATATCAAGAGTATGATATAATAGCCCCTTGGTATTAACTTAATATTGGAGATCGATTGAGAGCACAGGAGGCGGACGAGGAGCCAACAAACAATGATTCACTAACGGCTAGCCCCACACATAGCGCTAACACAATGCACTTACACACTAACACAAACAAACTTTTAATAGCCAAGCCCGAGAAGCATTTTATTAAAAGGTTACACCCGGCCTCGTTCAAAAATTATTTTTTTAAAGCATACATCACGAAACATGTTAATTTATGAGTATATAAAAAGTGAAATTCATCAATTTATATACACGCGATTTTACAAAAATATTTTTTTTTAGTATAAAGATTAAATTCTATTATATAACCAATTTTGCTATAACTATTCCAGTAAAGAACGACGTGTAATAGTTTCCTAGTCGAGGTTAGGGATTTCCGCCCCAACCCATAACCCTGCAAATGCCGACGTAATAATCATGGATCAATCGACCCTGACTGATTGAAATAGCCAGTTTGAAAAGTATTTTAATACTTAATACACAATAATGAAGCCACTATATGACATAATTAAGTCTATTACATTAATATGTTAGGACTGGTCACCACATGTCACAGCGACTCCTCGAGTTCGCAATTGTCCAGATGTTCACAGGGTTATTGCCTTATAACGATTAATAATAATGTTTATATCTTACCAATTACTCCGCATATCCCGTTAAAAACAGTGAGTACAAAAGTTCCTAAATTTAGTTCAATGGTTTCGTTATAATACAAAACGATTTCGAATCTAAAGGTATAAGCACCGTTGTATATAATAACACGTCTAAAGCGAAGCGAAGACACATAGCAAGGCAACACTTATTCTTACACTAATTGCAAAATTATTATCATAGCATAAGTAAAATATTTTAGCAAATGAACAGTTCCCGTCAACGTTCCCGCTCAGAGCGACAAGGCACAGCGCACACTAGGGTCCAGCGTGACACCTACAATCCAGTCCACAGTTCACAGGAGTCGCGAGGGGCGCGCTCTTTTCTCCTCAAGTCTTTGTTACGCGCGGTCCAGATCAGCGGCGCCAGCTGTGATCGCAGTTGGAGCGTGCGTCTAGCGACCGAACGATCGATGCCGTTAACAGATTCACATTTTCCGTATATATAGAAAATCGGGAAAGTTTGTCACGTGCGTCCGAGCGCCGGTGACACGGCGCGCCCGCACGCCCGTAGTGCGCGGCGCCGAATGCCGCCCGCCCTGCCCGCGCTGCCGCGGCCGCCGGAGTACGGCGCGCCGCAGAACAGCTCCACTACCCATTTACATAATCACTTAAATCTTCCTATCTACATTTTTTTTACTTTTAATAGCTAGCTTCCTACTTTTCGTAGTGTTCTATTTTACATTTTATATTATATCAGCCTTGTGCGCAAGCAGTGATCGATTCCAGGAATACATTAAATTCGTTTAATATTTTGTACAAACAAACCTAACTTAGAGTAACGATTATAAATATATCACAAAGAAAAATGTTATAATTTAATTATTTAACGGAGGAAGTGCGTTTTTATGCTGAAATGAATAAGGTTCAAAATGGTATGTAGATGTTGGGGGTGGTTAGGGTCGAGGCGTGGTAAATAGTGAGCGGGGGGTGAGACGTAGGAGTATCGATTTTGGCCACCTCACCCTCTCCCCTAGCGATGCGACAGTGTGAGTGCGCCATATGAGTCCTCACGGAGAGACCAATGGTATACCACGAGTGTTTCAATACTAACAATCTGTCAACGCAATAACCGCACTAAATTACATTAGTAGTTTCAGGATCATTTGTTTATACACTCCGTTTAATGGGATTGACTGAAAATTTTGATGAAATTGTTTGTAAAATTGCTAAAAATCTTTTATTATGAACGTTAAATGACAATTAAAACTCAAATATACTTAATGTCATAGCATTTTGTTTCATTTGGCAAATATCTAATAATTGATGAAATTAAATGAATTATTACAAGTTCAATTTTCTTTGTTTTGTAGTAATGATTAGTATTCAAAAAATTAGTGACTTTTTTCGATTATTTTAATATTTTTTTTCCTTAAACCACAAAAATATACAGTACGTACATTTACCGGGTTAGCTAGTAGCTTAAAGATTTAATTAAATATTCTACGAGATGCAACGGAGCATTAGATAATGTGTCATTATAGTATAATTAAATTCTTTCAACGTACTTCATACATACAACTATATTTATTATACATGTAAAAATAAGGGAGGCGGGTTCAACCACTTGTTGATTGCATGCAATGTCATAAAATGAAATACATATATATATACGTACTCTTAACATAAAATCTACAAAGATATTTGCAAGATATCTTTACAAATTAATTTTGGGTTGAAAATATAAAATTCCTAGGTCATAAAACACAAAAGCGAATAACATTACTCTTGTGTTCCCTTTACGGCAATGAATCTCGTGCCTGCAGGGACCGTTTTAATTTCAATTATAAGCGAGTCCTACGCTTAACGAACTTACATAGCCGTCGTTTTCTTTCCATTGTTGTTATAAATTTAAATATATGTCGCTGTTGCAATGGAATATAAAAGAAATTATTGTGGATGCAAATATATAAAGGCTATTCTCTGATTATTATTTTGAAAACGAAGAATTCAACCCGTAAAAAAACTCTTAAAAATGTTCATATTATAAGAAATATAAAGACCAAATAAAATAATTATTTCAATTAAAAACGTACCTTTCTTCGAGCTGTTGAAACTGCGAAGGCTGCTGGTAATTCATCCTACGACCATACAAAGAGGCTCCACCTTCAGACATATATCCATCCATCATATCATTGTTCCTGCCGCTGTCCATCTCGCTTACATTTATTCTTCTTAAGCAATCGCCGTCGGACATGTATCCGGAGGCGACTTCAAGGTCACAATAGTCGGGGTTGGAGAACCCCGCCCCGTAATTCATACGCTCACGCAAACTCATATTTTCCCTTCCAAAATTAGCCTTCACCGTGTTCGCGTGATGTGTATAACCTGGTACATTTTTCTGCGCCAAGCCGGACGTTCTCATTGGCAAAGTCAGATGGCTATTGTAGCCGCGAAGCAATGGTCTCATAGGCAGGACGTTCATTAATGGGTTCTCGTCATCCCCCAGCGAGTTGTCGCGACAATGCGACGGAGTACTCGAGCGACTATCGTTTTTCTCGTATTCTGTTAACGTTTTATTCGGATCGAACATAGGTTTTGGGGCAGATCTATCGATTGTTCTTTTTTGTGCCGCTTCCTTTTCTGATATCTCAGCTTCGTTAATAACATTGTTAATGTAAGCCGCATTCATATCTAGTCTCTTATTTGTGGTTAAATTGCTAGCTTTTGATACCTCAGAGCCGGATTCGCTGGATGGGCGGTATATGACACTGCCATCACTGGAATTAGACTGTTGGCCGGTAGTGCTGTGTGTGGAATTAGAATGGGAGCTTTCTGACATTTGTGAATTTGGATTTTGGCTACCAGAATTGACGACCGGCATCGGAGAAACTGCTAATGTTTGTTTTTGAGACACTTCTTTGCTTACATTAGATTGCTCCCTGGAAAATGGCAGCGCATTGACATTATTTGCAGAATTTAAACTAGAGTTGCTTTGTATAGGGCTTAATTGACTATTTGTACTTTTATTTAGAATAAGTCTCTCGTCTTTTGACATTTTTGTCGTTCCTTTTACAGCAGCCGTAGGTTTCGGGATACCAGTGTGATTTTGCAATGGTGCTTGTGGGCCATTTGACATTGAAGGAGATTGCGCTTGATTAGATTGATGTTTTGAATTTTCATATGCTTTATTTTCTGCATTAGGGTCCATACGTTGATCACGATCAAGTTTCATTTGACTTCCTGAAAGTTTTACCATTTTTGGTTCTAATTTAGATTTGGAACTTCTTGAATGATCGTCTATTTGATTTAATTTTGTGTTACTAACTGATTTAGGTGCTGCCAGCTTTGACTCTTTGTCTCTCGCTGGTAATTTTGGACTGTTTCTGGTCTTTTCGTTATTACTTGATTTAATATTTGATTTACCTATTGAGGACGATTCTTTCGATACCTTTGTATTAACTAACTTTGACTTCACATGTTTACCTGATTTGTCTTTAGATAAGGTATCATTCTGCTGTCTCACACTTTTAGGACCCACTAAATTAGACGATTTGATATGTGTGTTTGTTGCGTTGGCGGATTCATTAAGACTTAAACTGGAATCGGACCTTTCACTTTTTGCAGATGAAAATCCACTGGAAGAACTAGTGCGCTTTGATACTGCGGTACTTTTACTACTTTGTTTTTCATTACTTATTTTGTCTTTGTTAAAGAGTTTTAATTTATCTAGCATAGACTGTTTTGTAGGTGTGCCATTTTGACTACTTGTATTTTGAGAGTGTTGTTGAGATTGACTTAGCGTGGATGGAATTTTACTCCCAGGAGCTAGTAATGAAGAATTGGGCCTCGACCTAAAAACAGATAAATACCTTAGATTTCTTAATAAAACACAGCCAAGTAATGATCATAACAATTCTATTTCGATATATTTATTTTAAATATTCTCACTTCATATTAATTAATCAAATACATCAATATTTAAACTCTATATTGTATGTGAACGAAATAGCAATAAACACTTACCCTGATGAAGATGCTGGTACCCGTGGTATAAAACTGACTGCTCCCTGACCGAGAGGACTTGTTGACCGACTAGAGCTAGCTGAAAATCCAGTTTTGCCTCCTGTAAAGAAAATACTTATTAGTAAATCTTCAACGATAGCGTAAAAGGTTATCGGTTGTTAAATATTCTTATCTATACCCTGTCAACTTTTATGATAAGTAGAATAGTGTGGCTTTATACAACACGGGTGGCACTCGCAACTATCACAACATACTGATTGTTAGGTCACAAAAAGTATAGTGTGTTATCGTGAACAATCTTATTTTGACCCGTACTACCCTTTGCGACCCTTCCAAAAGCAACTATTTTTAAGTATAGACAGCTGACCATATGAGGTCAAGCAACGTTGGCTGGCCTTATTGATCGGTGCAATGTTTAAAAGTAATAATAAATTGACGTCATGCATATAAGCACAGGACCCTAATATGGCACATGTGAGACACAATGGGGGTACGACCCATAAACAGTTTCGTTATTGATTTCCCTAACTGGAAATAACAAGTTGTTTATTTTGGGAAAGCTCATGAATTTATTAAAATTTGATCAAAGACAATATAGAAAAGTGATTATTTTTTTTTATGTTTTAAGCTGGGATACAGCTTAAAACAAAAAAAAACACAAAACAAAAAACTGTCAAAAGATTGACTGCCTAGCCTGGCAGAGAGAACTCAGTGTTTTGACACTCCATTGCTTATTTTCCATCGAATTCTGGAGGCTTTGCGTGTGGAGTGGTGGAATTCAACACCGCGCTTTTTGTCACTAGACACCAGAGCAAAGAAATAAAATTATAAATATTACCTTTGATTACTATATAAATTGCCGTAATGTAAATTTTATCGGAAACATGAATACCAGACTATAAAATAAAATTATGTTATTATATTACAATTACGCATTCCTTGCTGATTGCGCTTCTGTATTTAAAGCTTAATATGTACGATGAAAATTAATTTAGAATATAGAATATTTTAAAATATTATTGTATTTTCTAGTGTTAGGCTATAACTGTATGCTTTTATGAATAAAACAATATAAAAATTTAAACAACATATATTTTTTGAATTATCGTATTTTTTTTAAATTTCAGAGAATATAAAATAAAAAATAGACTAGCACCAATAACTAATAAGTGATGATGATGTCCTGTCCTGCAGCTTAGGTTAGTGATTGTTAAATAAAAAACAAAACAAGTCAGTTTTTTAACGTAACATAAACATGACCGAGACTTATCAAAATATAATAAAATTATCGATTTAAATGACCTCAGCCACTATTGAATCTGCGACCCCACTAGCAATAAGCACGAAGGTCGTTACGCTTTTAGCGAGGTATAATTGCATCAAAATCCCAAACTCAGTTAATAAACTCATGTTAAAATACAAAATTATTGGTCTTAATACTGAGTATATTAAATTAAACATGCTCATTACGTTTATATATGCATCTGTTTGCAATTGTATAAATTGCCTTATTTTTAAAATTAAATTACAATAAGTCTTAGTACTTAGTGGGGCGTCGTGGCCCTAGGACGCAAGGGTGTGGCTGTAGCGCGACGGTTGTGAGTTCGATTCCCATTTCAGGAAATTAAATATTTATTTAAATTTATATTTCTATTTCTTCGCTCTGGTGACGAGGCAGAGTGCAGCTATGAGTCCATGTGACAGAACAATGTGTTACTAAAAATATTCACTCTTTAAATTCAGTTTTATATCGATACCCACTTCACTTCTAGAAGGTAACATCCAAAGAGTGTGCGCCAGTATAAAGGAAGTCCTACGTCATCAGAGCGAATAATCTCAATCAAGAGCGCACTACATCCGTTTATTCAGCGATCCATCACTTTAACAACAGCATCCACTTGTAACCTAGATCATCTAATAAAAGGATACTAGAATAGATGTCTCTTATCCTACGGTGAATAACTTCTGCTATATAAATGTACTGGCAAGCAGCATAATATATGTATATATATATAAATAATATAGATGAAACGTAAACTAAAATTTATTTTTATATTATATCCAAAAGACAATATTTTTCCTTGTTCTATCTTAATACCCCTAAGTTGAGTAGTTTTCGCGTGAAAGCATAACAAACAAACCTACATTCACATTTGTAATATTAGTATTATGTAGACAAAATATTGATAAAAACATAAGCAAGAAGCTCTAACAACTGTAACATGCTTTTAAAATATTGAAAATAAAAACTTATGAGCTATATGCACTATTAATATATTTTCTTATATCAAAACAATGTAATATTATTTAAATAATCACAAAAAATATATAACAAAAGTAAATAAAAGATGTTTTCGTTAAATACTAAGCAGTATTTTTATTCTCATCTAGGTAGGTATAAGTTCATAATTGGATGCAATTTGTTAATGAGAAAGGAATTCGTCTGGTGAAAGCTGCGACTCATCGCTAACCATCTTAACCCAATTGGCTGTGTGAGCAGGAAATTAGCTCATATATGAGCTTTATGAACCTTAAACATAAACTTGCAGATTTAAAAAGAAATAAATCAGCTTCACGCTGTATCCCGCACACAGCAGGGTAGACAGAGGGAACCTAGTTAAGACACTCTGTTCCTTATTTCCCGCTGATTTTTTGAGTGGCGAAGAACTGAAAATATTTCAAATATTTGAAATAAATATTTCATTTCCTCGAGTGGAGTTCGAACCCACAACCAGTCGCGTTTACCCACTTGTGCCCCTGCGCCACGACAAAGTTGAGGCCAGTCAACGCTCAGAAATGTATTAATTTAATTCCAATCGAGCTGTCATAAAATTACTTACAGATTTTTCATCTACCCACATAAAAATAAAAAAATGTTCTCAAACTTTAACAACATTAAACAAACAAACAATTAAGTCTTTAAAATTGGATATAACAAAAGCAACAAAATAACAATAAAATTATGACAACAATGATATAACTTAACGCATTAATTAGACACAACACACATGCTATCTAAAAATAAACTTACAATAAGCTTATCTGTACCATCAAGAAAACACCTCGTCAGTATTTCAACATTATAAATTTAAAAAAAAACTTTCTTCACTATATATAATTCAAAAGCTATCACATAAAACAGAATTACACCATTTTTTTTTTAAATTCTCCATTTATTATTTCTCGTTTTGATTTTATCGATCGCCTTACAGGAGCGCGCTCAGCGAGTAGTGCACATTGACTGACATTGCATCCGCTTACATCGTAAGTAAACGATAATAGGGACGTTAACTGAATAAAGTATTCGTAAACAAGGATTGTGTCAATGTTTAGTATCGGTTAATTAAATTTAATAAACAAAATAAATATATATATATAATATACATATATATTTATTTTGTCATTCTGTATGTATACTTAAAGGGCTACAGGTGCACATACTCGTGTAACATTGGGTGCTAAATAGTTAAAATTCAATATCTTTAAGATATTTTTTTTATCAGCTTCACGCTATATATAATGTGCGGGCACATTGCAGGGTAGGCAGAGGGAACCTAGTGTTAAGACACTCCGTTCCCCACTTTCTGCCGAATTCTGGACGCATTGCGTGTTGAGTGGCAGAATTCAACGCCGCGCTTAACCTCGAAAACAGAGCGAAGAAATGGAACTATAAATTTAAGTAAATATTTCAACTCCTCGAGTGGAGATCGAACCCACAACCAGTCGGTTTTACAGTCACACTTCGTGCCGCTGCGCCACGACTGGCCTCAAAATTCAATACTTTTAAGATAATTTAAAAAATATTGTGGGTTCTACTCAAGGAAATGAAATATAATTAACACGGAAAGTCCCCAAAATTCAGCGAAAATGGGGAACAGAGTGTCTTAACACTAGGTTCCCTCTACCTGCCCTATATAAGTTTATATATTAGGAACTTATGATTTTGATCCTAAGCATTTGTAGGAGAATATTGAGAGATAATTTGATATATTATATAAATTTAACTAATGGAAATGGATCTCGATTAAGTGAATAAAGCTCTAGGTATGTGGCTCCTCTCGATCACTCAATTGTGTCTCATCACTAAGTGGTCTGAAGCGGCTACTTTACGACCAATAAGAATGAAATATAGTGGATTTTCTTAAGAGATATTTTACTTTTATTTAATGAACTAGAGGCTCGCCCACGGCTTCGCCCGCTTAAAATACATGATTATTGATTTCATAAGCAGAATTGATTGACAACTATATTAACTTCTAATATGATTTTTTTACGACTCATTCATAATATTCTTACTAAAATAACTGTAATAATTGCATATTAACTCCTGTACAGTTTTTAAATTAGTTACATATGAACGAACCAACCAAAAAATCTTTGTATTTACTTGATATTTTTTTCAAGATCTTTCTTTATCTCTGTGTTGAATTAATTACGACTTCTTTCAAATGACGATAACTTTTTTTTTAATGAACTGATTTTGATGAACTAAACTTTAGTACTTAAGTTGAGTTAAAACAAAGCAATTGGTGAAATTTCAAGTAAATCGGTTCAGTATTTTCAGAGAAAAATGCGGACAAAAATATGTCGACAGACAGACAGACAAGAAATTCAAAAAAATCTTTTTGCTTTCTATTACTCTTTTTAGGTGTCCCTCTATCCATTTCAGTCAAAATTACTAAATGTACAGACAAAATATTTTTACTGTCTTATTATATATAGAGATAAGAAAATGAAATTGAAGCCGTAGTAGCGCAGGAGCACAAGCACATGACTGTATGCGCCTCAGTAATGGGTTCTTTTTCTACTTGGGTGAATGAAGTATTTAATAATTTAATTTCTTCGCTCGCTTAAATATTGATTGATTCAGCTATAATGGATTAAAGCTGAACCGAACCTTTCTTTTTTAAATTCTTTGATATTAGTAGAATTTAGTATAGGAGCATTTTCTATTTTTTTAGCCTCACGTTAGCGAATTTCCGCACGTAGCAATGTAAGCAAAGGGAACCAAGGAACCTAGAGTTAAGATACTTTCGTTTCCCATATTCTACCGAATTCTCGGGACATTGCGTTTTAAGTGCCGAATTTTGCCGCATCACTAAAGCGAGGAAATAGGAATATTAAATATTTCATTTCCCCAAGTGGGTATCGAACCCAGTAACGCATTTTCAATTGCACGCTTGTACGCCTGCACTGAGACAGTCTCGCTCATTATTAAATATACCCTATTTAACAATAATAATTAAAATAAAGACAGGCCAGTCGTGGCGCAGAGGCACAAAGTGTGACTGTAAAATCGATTGATTGTGGGTTCGATCCCCACTCGAGGAAGTGAAATATTAATTTACATTTATATTTTCATTTCTTCGCTCTGGTGCCGAGGCTAAGCGCGGCGTTGAGTTAACCCACCCAACACACAATGCCCCTAGAACTCGGCGGAAAGTGGGAAACGGAGTGTCTTAACAATAGGTTCCCTCTGCCTACCCCGCTGTTTGCGGGATACAGCGTGAAGCTGATTAATTTGATTAATTGACAATAATAATTCTTAATTCAACTTAATAGTAAATTATTAACCAGTTCAAGTTTCACGAAAGCGAGGTTTATAATACAATAACGCAGCTGGTTGGTGGCGATATCAAGCGCACGTGCAGACCACCGTCTAACACTTGCCAGTCTGTTTGTAGTTTCTGTATTTGTCACTGTGCAAATCCTGCTTTGTGAATCATATCCTAAACGAACTTTTGTTTGACTCTGTGAATTACCAAGGACGGTTTGTGAAAGCGTAAATTTAATTATTCACTTATATCCTACAGGGTAATTTGTTTAAGCTTCACGCTGTATCCCGCACACAGCAGGATAGGCAAAGGGAACCTAGTGTTAAGACACTCCGTTACCTATTTTCAGTCAAATTCTAGAGGTATAGTCTTGAGTGGTGTAATTCAACACCGTGTTTTGGTATTGGTATCGAACAAGATCCAAGAAATTAAAATATTAAATATTTTATATTCTCGAGTGTGAATCGAACCTACAACTTGTAGCGTTCACAGTTACAGGCTTGTTGTGCCAAGCGCCACGACTGGCCTCAATTAATGGTATCTAATTATGAAGAATTATAAAAAAAGTAACTAAAATGAATTATTTGTTTTAAAATTATCTAGTTAAATAACCACTCTAAAATATGTAAAGAAATTATATATCTAAGTAATACGATACATTGAAAATCTTCGTTACTCAATAAAAAGTATACAATAGTACATTAATAGACATTTGGTCAAGTTTATCTTGCTTTTTTTTCAGCTTACCGCTATAGCAAGCATCTAGCAGGGTAGACAGAGGGAACTTAGTGTTTAAACACTCCATTCCCCACTTTCTACCGAATTTTTGAAGTATGGCATATTGAGTGGCGGAACTCAACGCTTAGCCTTGATACCAGAGCGAAGAAATAAAAATATATATTTATAAATAGTAATTCATTCCCCCGAGTGAGAATCAAACTCACAACCGTCACGTTTATGACGGATTCCCAGCACCACGATGGCCTTCCTGCGCCACGACTGCCTCCTCTTTTATCCTAGTTTCTATAATATTTGCCCTACAATGGAGGCGATTAACAACGTTATCAGATTAAAGTAGAAAATTTATTTTCACTATCTTGACTTAGATTTATTTTCATCTGTGAGAGAAAGCCAACAATGGGGCGACGAAGGTATAGAACATTTAAATTATGTATGTACCTAGGCAGAGATCTTACTGGGATTCCAGTAAAATATCAATCCTATTTTTACTGTACTAAGCGCGGCGTTGAATTCTGCCACTCAACACGCAATACCTCCAGAATTCGGCAGAAAGTGGGGAACGAAGTGTCTTAACACTAGGTTCCCTCTGCCTACCCTGCTGTGTGCGGGATACTGCGTGAAGCTATTTTTACTTTCTATCAAGACGTTGCTGACTGTCTTAAACGTATGTGTATGTTGTCAGTAGATTTTTAGGGTTCTGTACCTTAAGAGGTACAAACTGAACCCTTATTATAACACTTTGATGTCCGTTTTTCGACACAATGTATTTTAGCTTCAATCTAGTAATCGTTTTTCTCTTATTGTGTAATATGATCTCTTTCCTACCGTACAATCTCCATCGTATGTTCTCCATTTAACGTTACATTGGCGAAGTGATTAGTACTCAATTGTCACGCTCGAAACGCCATAAACTAAGAACTGAACCGAAATTTTATCAGGATAAAAAAAATAAAGGCAATTTTAATATATTTAATAATTTTACACAATGGGAATCGAACCCACAACCACCACGTTTACAGTAAAATTTTTCCACTGTACCACGACGACCTTAGTAAATAATTATATGTTATTAAACTCTTACCATGAATCGGGGTAGCTGGCAGGGGGCGTTTGTCCGGTGGAGCGCGTCGAACCGCCGCCGCCGACGCCGGCAGCGGTATCGACGTCTGCAGCACCGAGACTTGTCTGAGGACAAAGGAACCAAATAAATATAGAATAGTATAGCTAGAATTAAATATAAATACACAATAAGTTCTTGTAGTGTTGGTAATTCAATACATAAAATAAAAAAAATCAAATCAGCTTCACGCTGTATTCCGCTTATTGCAGGGTAGGCAGAGGGAACCTAGTGTTAAGACACTGCGTTACCCACTTTCTACCGAATTCTGGAGGCATTGCGTGTTAAGTGGCAGAACTCAACGCCGCGCTTTGCCTCGACACCAGAGCGAAGAAGGAAATATAAATTTAAGTAAATATTTCATCTCCTCCAGTGGGGATCGAACCCACAACCAGTCGGTTTTACAGTCACACTTCATGCCGCTGCGCCACGACTGGCTTCTGTGTAATTCAATACATTTTGACACATTACTTTACAAATGAGAAATGTTGTTAGTATTTATTACAATTGCGCCTGATCATAAAAATAGCAATTGAAATATATGAAAACTAAAACGTGTGTCATAACAATACCATCAGGCACCAAACCAAATAGTCCACTGCAAGCTGGAAGTACATTAAACTGCAAATTTATCAAAGCATATACTAACGTTACAAAATTTCTAGTGAAATTTAGAACTTGAATGAACATAGAACTCGGCACCCATACAGATCTCTCATACTTTTGTTGATAAAATCAAGAAACACTCATTATTAATCATTTAACTTGGCTCTCATTTTACATTTATGTTTTTGATAGGATTTTTATATTAATTTACATGTGATATAATCGTCACGTTTAGGTCTATATATGTTTGTACCATTAAGTTTTAAGTACGTCAGACCTTTTATCTCCATAGATAAAATTACACAAATGACGATACAGTAATATAATTCATGCCCCTTAAGGGCTTACTCGCTTCATGTAAATGCATAGGGCTTTACTACTTGAAAGATTAATTTCTTTGTGCGCCGTAATCAGAGAATTATATCATAAATAAATAATATATAAGGTCATTTACGTCAAAACCATATATGGCTTGTATTTTTATCTCCACGTATTATAGTAGGTAATACAATACACAAAGAGTTTTAGTTTAATTTATTTTTTATGTGATATTACATATTGAGACTAGTTATGGTGCAGGGGCACAAAGTGTGACTGTACGCGACGGTCATGGGTTCGATTTCCACTCGCAGTAGGGAATTATTATTTATGAATATTGTCACTTCTTTGATCTGGTACCAAGACAAAAAGTTCGGCGTTAAGTTCCACTACTTAATGCGCAAAACCTCTAAAATCCAGCGGAGAGTCGGGAACGGAGTGTTTCGACACAAGGTTCCTTTTCACGCTGCCTGCTTGCTTTATCCCGCATATTGCTGGGGCCTACC
Organism: Heliconius erato x Heliconius himera; assembly: GCA_013421005.1. Classification (NCBI taxonomy): domain Eukaryota; kingdom Metazoa; phylum Arthropoda; class Insecta; order Lepidoptera; family Nymphalidae; genus Heliconius; species Heliconius erato x Heliconius himera. Next base: position 26,532 of record JAATLQ010037430.1, read on the forward strand.
CAGCAATATGCAGGATACAGCGTGAAGCTGGCAAATTCAAATGATATTCCGATATCCAACTAAGATGAGCGCTAATCTAAAATAAGCCTTAATCATCCTAAAAGCTTTGTGTGCTAACTATCAATAAGCTAATTACGTACTTTGATATAGAAGGTGCCGAAATGTGCAGACAGCTCTACTTAGCAAATTGGTGAACGAGGATTTGGAATTCACGAAAAAACTGTTTCTTTTCGCACTGCACCTAAACTGTTTTTTTTTACTATTTTTTACAGTTGTATATTAGATTAAACAAAATTTACGATTTTTTTAATTTGATAAGCTTATTTTTTTATTCAAGTGTAAATCAACAACTGCAACTTTGAATTTGTTTAGTATGCTACTTACTGCCTCGCAAAAGTATAATAATTTATTCATAAGACTATAGACTAATTCTTCTTGCATTTTATTTTTTACCTTAAAATCACAAAAAGGTGAATGTTTAGTGCGCATACGCCGTTTAAATTTGTACCTACTTAGTACTGCCTCTCGTCTCGAGATGGCGTTATCTGTTTGTTTCCATTTAATGTGTTACATCACTTTAAAATAAAATTAAGAATATTTTTTAACAACACTATTTATAAATTTAACTTTTTAATAGTGTTGTTAAAAAATATTTTATAAAAAATATTTTACTTTGTTTTATGACTTTAAAATAAAAAAAACAAGAATACTACCAGTAATAATCATTTATAAAATATAATAAATGTATTTAGTTTTATTAACCCGTATTTATAAATCGCTCTTAAGTCCGAGATCGATCTTGAGAGCGATCTACCGACCTATGTTTCTGAAACATCAAAAATCCTTAATGATGGCGGCTTGTGATTCTATATTTTTCTTACATTGTTTTTATCTAATCTCCTTTGTGATTAAGGATTTGTATAAAGAAGGGCAAATCTAAACAACGAACATCTGGCGCGCGCGCAATGTGTCGTTTTACGTCTCTGCGTAATGGATACTTGACACGCGTGTGATACGGGAACCACAAGGGTAGAGGGAAACTTTAATAGCTTTGTATCTTTTAATAGGTGAAATGTATGAATATAGAGCGTAAAGATAAAAAATATCACATAGTCTTTATTAGAGGCGTGTCGTGGGGCAGGGGTACAACAGGGTAACTGTAAACGCGACTGGTTGTGGGTTCAATTCCCACTAGAGGAAATGAAATATTTCATATTTTAATTTCTTCGCTCTGCCTTCAAGTACGTAATGCCTCCAGAATAGGGTGGAAAGTGGGTAGCGGAGTGTTTTAACACTAGATTTCGTCTGTCTACCTAGGTGCTACTTGGGGGATGCCTAAGGCGTGAAACCTAAAATGAACACATTCACAAAGTCTTTATGAGAGAATTATTGTATTGAAATCTACATATATGAATTCTGGGTGGCTATTACCTATAATATATTCTTTAGTATAGAACATTTCACGCTTCACGCTGTATCCCCATCTCACTGTATAGATCATATTATAACCAAATGGTCATATAACTTTTGCCATACCGATATAATTTTGATCTTAACAAACATCGGCGTCAACAAGGGTAACGCGCGTGACGGTAACTTCCGGGGCGGCCGGTTCGGAAATTAAACCTGTCGTGTTTGGGATAGGCACTGCTAGTATTAAATACTGTTAACTACTAAAATGTCCTCCATATGAATCATGAACCGAGCATTGGTATAATGAAAATTACATAATTTTACAATATACACTGTTTATTCTATAAAAATAAAGAAAGTGGGGAACGGAGTGTCTTAACACTAGGTTCCCTCTGCCTACTCTGCTGTGTGCGGGATACAGCGTGAAGCTGATAACAATAATGATATTCTATAAAGTGTCAATTTTAGCTTCACGCTGTATCCCGCATACAGTAGGGTAGGCAGAGGGAACCTAATGTTAAAACTCTCTTAGTGTCAATCAGATTACAAAAAACTGTATACGAAACAATAAATAATGTATTAAGTAACAAAAGGCAGATCCTTGTTTAGGATACATCTTCCTGGTATAAGATCAAAGATATTTCTCTTTTACGATATTTATGATACAGATGACCGTAAAAGATCGACGTACTGTTACTTGGATCAGGTTTGGCCAATTTTAGAACACGGGCTAAGTGAAATGGTCGATCCTATTTTCACTTCGATATTATTATACTATTGGTACTTAGCAAGACAGTTATGTGGATAAATCCTCTATAACGTTTGCCTTGGTTATGAGTAAATTAAATAATAATAATATTATTATATTATTATTATATTAAAAATAATTTGGTTCTATACATAAATTGAAGTTAAGCTTCACGCTGTATCCCGCACACAGCGGGGTAGGCAGAGGGAACCTAGTGTTAAGACACTCCGTTCCCCACTTTCTTCCGAATTCTGGAGACATTGCGTGTTGAGTGGCAGAATTCAACGCCGCGCTTAACCTCGACACCAGAGCGAAGAAATAGAAATATAAATTTAAGTAAATATTTCATCTCCTCGAGTGGGGATCGAACCCACAACCAGTCGGTTTTGCAGTCACACCTCGTGCCACGGCGCCACGACCGGCCTCAATTGAATTGAAGTTAAGAATCTTAGAGTTTTAAGTAACGACTTACCTTCTAACTTCTGGTGAGGTCGGCAAACTCCTACATTTCCTACTCTTGCTGTTCTGACGAGAGTGTCCTTGACCAGAGTTCGTATTGCCCATGACGTGTTTAGTTTGATCACTTAATTATAATTGATTCTATTTCATTGTGTCATGTAAATAGTCTTTTAGTTCGTTTTACAAATGAGCGCTGTTAGAGATTGGTTTGATGCTGTATAATCTTTAGATGTCATTCCGATATTCCATAGGTTGTTAAGGTGCTATAAATATTTATATGTAACATCAAAAAATGTTATAATAACAAAAAAAAAACAGCTTCACACTGTATCCCGCACACAACAGAGTAGGCAAAGGTAACTTAGTGTTAAGACACTCCGTTTCCCACTTTCTGCTGAATTCTCGAGCATTATTGAATGGCAGACCTCAACGCCGCGCTTTTCCGCGAGACCAGAGCGAAGAATTGAAAGTATACATTTAAATAAATATTTCATCTCCTCGAGTAGGGATCGTACCCACAACCAATCGGTTTTACAGTCACACTTTGTGCCACTGCGCCACGACTGGCCTCCACTATTATATAATCTTATACATAAAACATTACAAAAGGGCGATGTTAGCCGATACTTTTTTCATAAACCTTATAATAAACTCTAATTCTATAAAAAAATTCTAATTGATATGAATATTTCCCTGCTACTGATCATTCATTTGATAGCTAAAACAGAACTAGACTCCACAAATGCCATCGTTCACCATCGATTAAACATCGAAGGAATTTCAAAGGTCAGATCGGTCAAGACGTGAAATACCTAAGAGGTATCTATAAAGAATGTCTAGACATATTTCAAGTATTATAAGCGAGAGTTATCTAAAGATCTGATGAATGTACTGAGTTTCTATAATATCGTTCTTATTTATTATTCTTATTCTTTTATCTTTTTTTTACCTCCAAGTATTCGCAACGATTCAGACGACTTAGATTCATTAACTATAGATATAATATTAGGAGGTAATTTCATTTTTTTTGTAGTAATTTGGATATTTTGTTAGTATACGTTTTAATAGTTTTCTTTATATAATTCGTTTTAAATATAAAATCACCAACAATTGACAGAGAAAAATATCAGAGTAAAGCTTTGTTTAAACGCACTAATCAACTCCAGCAAGTACAGATTCGAATTAAAAAAACAGTTTAGTATTGGATAGTCCATTTAACGTTCAAAGGCTACGACAAATTAAATTGAAGTAGATATTAAAGCATAATAAATTAAAGATAATAAAGGCCAGTCGTGGCGCAGGGGCACAAAGTGTGACTGTAAAACCGAGTGGTTGTGGGTTCGATTACAAAAAAGATTTAAAGCTTCCATGAGCATGATGGACCATGTTTAATTATTTCCATTTGACCAAACGAGCAAAGCCGCAAGTAAAGCTAGTATATCATATAATTAATAATGAAACCTTTATGTAAAAAAATAAATCAGCTTCACGATGTATCCCGCATACAGCAGGGTAGGCAGAGGGAACCTATCGTTAAGACACTCCGTTCCCCACTTTCTGCCGAATTTTGGAGGCATTGCGTGTTGAGTGCCAGGACTCAACATCGCGCTTTGCCTCGACACCAGAGCGAAGAAATGGAAATATAGATTTATGTAAATATTTCATCTCCTCGAGTGGGGATCGAACCCACAACCAGTCGGTTCTACAATCACACTTCGTGCCACGACTAGCCTCAAAAACCTTTGTGTAATTTTCAATAAAACAAACGAACACCATTACTAGAACATATATTCTTAAATATAACACAAAACCGTTCTATAACAATCAACAATTTAGTTAATAGTCACTGTTGGAGGGGAACCTACAATTACGTACATTGTCTCCATACCGAGAATTAAAGGCGTAAAGAAGGTATATTACCGATAACACACCGGGCCTATACTCGTAGTTCATTGACCTTTGTTCCATATTTTACATTGTATCTTCTAATTAATTCAACCTAATAAGCGTAACGTTAATATATTTATACACAACAATAGTATATATATAAAATTAAAAAATCAAATCAGCTTCACGTTGTATCCTACACACAGCAGGGTAGGCAGAAGGAACCTAGTGTTAAGACACTCCGTCCCCAACTTTCCGCCGAGTTCTGACGAATTGAAAATATAAATGTACATAAATATAAATTTAATTTGCTCGAGTGGGGATAGAACCCACAACCATTCGATTTGAGAGTCACACTTTGTGTCCCGGCGCCACGACTGTATATATAGGGCCTAATGATGAACAACTCCTTTCACTTCTCCAACCTGTCTAGAGGCATTACGTGATGCTAGGATGGGCCAAACACTAGCCTAGGAAACATTTAGAAAAATACTTATTTAGACAACATATAAAAATTTGAACGTAGAGTGATAAACTAAGTGTGGAATAACACTTTAAAAATGTTAAAATCATTTAGAAATATCATCCCGAGCGGGAATCAAACTCACATCAATCGAAAATCAGCCACTACAGCCTGAAATACATATTTCAAATAAACATTGTTTTGAATATAGCTATTATTACACGTTAATTCTGTAAACACGCCATCCTATTTGAAGTGAATAGTGAAACAGTAAAGAGTATTATCGAAATTATCAGGACGGCGCACTCGAGCACTGCTCAGCCAACCGTATTTAGGCCAATCCAAAGGTAAACTTCCCAGCGTAGACTTTGATTTTACGTTATTTGACATTTTGATTTTGAGGAATAGGTACTTGTCTATTCTATAATTTTGTTTTCTAAATATAAATACTTTATTGCACAAAATAGGGGAAAAATATATGTAGATATAAAGGATCGAACTCTCGAACAATTCAGCAGAAAATGGGGAACGGAGTATCTTAACACTAGGTTCCCTCTGCCCCCCCTTTTGTGTTCGGGATAGTGTGAAGCTGACTCAATAAGAATATATATGCTTGTATCCTTCGTCGGTCAGCTTCACGCTGTTACGAATTAATAAAACCACAAATTAAAAATGGTTCTTGTACCGGTATACTCCGAAGTTTTTTCATTCTAAAAGTTCACAATTTTTTTTTTAAGTATCAGCAATATTATAGAAAAATAAAGTAAAAAAAAATGTGTAATTTACATAAACCAATCCGAATAATACATATTTTTTTTGTTATTGTTATGTTTTTTTATAAAATTACAATTTTAGATTTTTTTTAAATGTAAAATTCGTCACGCAGCATATCGCATACAACATTAAAGGTAAAGAGAAGTAAGTGACAAGACACTCCTTTCCTCATTCCCCACCGAACTCTGCAGGCATTGCGTCTTCAGTGCCGGGACTCAACGTCACGCTTAGACACTAGATCTCGACACCAGAGAACGAAGAAATGAAATTATTAAATATTTCATTTCCTCGAGTGAGAATCGAACCCACAACCTGTCCCATTCACCGTCACAGTTGTGCTACTGCGCAACGACCGGTTTCGATATAAAATTTATTTTTAAGATTTACGTGTATTTAATATGCGGACGGCTTATCCGCTTGCGTTTGACAGAGAATAACTTTTCGGAGAAGCACATGCCGACAAGGCACATTGGTAAGGAATAATACTCCACTACGAGATCACAATGGATACAGTGTACTGTGATCTATGTTTATAGCATTTAAAGATCAATAAAATTGTAATGCAATATATAGATTAAACGTATAGATTATAATTTTGTGGAACTAAGTATTAGAGTTCGTGTAAATGATTTTAATACACAAGAACAAATAAATGTCAATGGCAGAGAAGGCAGATCGATCCCAGTACTAAGACACTTCGCTTCCCTATTTTTCACCGCAGTTTGGAGGCATTCCACGTAGATTGGCAGCGGAGAGCGGAGAAACAAATCAATAATACGAAGATTAATAATAAAAGAACTAATATTATTATGGCACTCTTATAGCAAGCACTATGCATAATAGAAGTACGACTTTCACATATTACCTACTGCATACTATAGTTACTCCATTAAATGTTTAAAAAATAATAAATATACATTAACTTAAATGACTAAGCTAATTTGAGGCCCGTCGTGCCGCAGAGGCACGAAGTGTGACTGTAAAACTAACTGGTTGAGGGTTCGATCCCCACTCGAGGAGATAAAATATTTACATAAATTTATATTTCCATTTCTTCGCTCTGGTGTCGAGGTAAAGCGCGGCGTTGAGTTCTGCCATTCAACACGCAATGCCTCCGGAATTCGGCAGAAAGTGGGGAACGGAGTGTCTTAACACTAGGTTCCCTCTGCCTACCCTGCTGTGAACGGGATGCAGCGTGAAGCTGATAATAATAATAACTAAGGTAATTTAGGCCTTAAGGTACAAAAATTTGCTTTCTTTACGATATTTTATTTACGGTTTTACTGTGAATACGTACTGATGTGTAATTCATATTTATTGCGCCATTAGTGCCGACAATGGCCTGTGTTCTCGGAGAAACCAATAAGACCAAAGGTAAATGATCGAATGACAGATTTAGTGCGACCGAGACGTTTTAGTTCTCAAGGTTGTCGATCGGTGTGATAGGAACATTTAACGCGATGGAACTTATGTATTTTGATATAAAAATTCAGTTATAATATACTATTTATATATCTATATAATGTGAAACAATAAAAATATCCGTATATCTTTATAACTTCTAAATCAAAATTATAAAAAAAGATTGTACTATATTTAGTTGTTTATATAAATATAAAATCAAATCAAATCAGCTTAACGCTGTATCCCGCACACAGAAGGGTAGGCAGAGGGAACCAAGTGTTATGACACTCCGTTATCCATTTTCCGCAGAGTTCTGGAGGCATTGCGTGTTGAGTGGCGAAACCCAACGCCGCGCTTTGCCTCGACACCCGACCGAACAAATGAAAATATAAATGTAAATAAATATTTGACTTCCTCGAGTGGGGATCGAACCCACAACCAGTCGATTTTACAGTCACACTTTGTGCCCATGCGCCACGACCAGTCTCTATAATATAAATATAAATCTATAGTATATAAATATAAGATTATTAAAATCATTCTAAATAAAAGATAAATATAAGAAAAGAAAAAAAAACAAATTGAACAGAAATATCAGTGTGTGACAGGCCTTATTTAACATCCAGTCCCTATCACGAAATAACTCACTGGCTCGCTTAGATCATAAATAAATGTCACGAACATATTCTCATTGAAACTACGATACCGTGCACAGAAATAGATACAAATGTAAAGTTTACTTTCAAATGCACTGTACTTATTTATTTGCAAATATTTCCTCGACCTGAGGGCAAGTAAAGTTAATATATAGCGAGTACTGTCTTGATATTAAATAAATAATATGTTTACTTTGTGTTCTATATAATATTTCATTTTGTATGATATAAATCAAATCAACTTCACGCTGTATCCCTCACACAGTAGGGTAGGCAGAGGGAGCCTAGTGTTAAGACACTCCGTTCCCTACTTCATGCCGAATTCTGGAGGCATTGTGTGTTGAGTGGTAGAACTCCACGCCGCGCTGTACCTCGACACCAGAGCGAAGAAATGGAAATATAAATTTGAGTAAATATTTCATCTCCTCGAGTGGGGATCGAACCCACAACCAGTCGATTTTACAGTCACACTTCGTGTCGCTGCGCCACCACTGCCCTCTATCTATTTGTATGATATGCTTTCATAGATAATAAACATAACACCATTCAAAATTGAATACAGTATTAAGTAACATATACTTTTAGCTTTACGCTGCATCCCACACATAGCGAGGTAGGTAGAGGGAAGCTAGAAACCTAGTGGTAAGATACTCCGTTACCATTAAAACACTTCCGTTTCCCACTTGCCGCTGAATTTTGGCGTCGGAATTCTGTTAAGTGACAGAACTTAACCGCGTTTTCGAAATTACATTTTTTTATGATTGAATCAAAAATTAGTTTAAAGCAACTTTTAACAAATTACAATAAACTAATAATAACTAAATAACTCGAAGACTAGAAGAAGCAAAATTAATAGTTACGTCAACTTAGGTATAGGCATATATGAGCGAGTATGTCCTTAAGTAGTTAGAGTCGTCGAGCTTCGAGAGACACTTCATTACTCGTGTTCTGATCAAGTACTATCCTTCAAGTCAAATGTTCCTAAGATATTTTATTTTGATGCCGTCGAAATGAATGATTATTTATCAATATTATCATTTCTTCGCTCTGACAGCAAGACACAAAGCCCGGCGTTGAGTTCCGCCATTCAACACGCAACGCCGAAATTCGGCAGGAAGCGGATAACTGAGTGTCTTAACACTAGGCTTGTTTTTGCCTACGCTGCATAGCAGCGCGGGATACAGCGTGAAGCTGATTCTAATTTTAATATTTTATCTTAGCATAAATCAATTCTATACGCATCCTGTACAACATAGCTATCTTTATTTGTATTCAATATAACATTGATATTATACAATGAATTGAGTATTGTATGTAAATAGCATCGATACTAAGTTCATTTGTGAAGATATTCGATTTAAACATATAATGATTTCATTTGGTCTAGTAATAATGGTTGTACAAGGTTAAAAATTTGGTTAATAACTCTATTTAACTATAGTTTTACATATCTATGTACATATATTACATGTTTTTTTGATACTATCGTTGTAAAGCGACATACGATCTCGTGATCGTTACGGCTCGGATCGTTAGGCTTCACGCTGTATACCGCACACAGCAGGTAGCCAGGGGAACATAGTGTTAAGACACTACGTTCCGATCTTTCTGCCGAATTTATCGAGGCATTGCGTCGAACTTATGCCTTTTTTGTTGTCGAAGAAATGAAAATATTAATAAATATGTAATGATGATGAATTATTCATTTCACGGAGTGGGGATCGAACCCGCAACCCTTATGCCTCTGCGCTACTACGGCCTACCACCCTGTCACTTATTATTTATAGATACATTATAGATATATAAAACAAAAAAAACTTAATTATAATGATTATAACATAAGCGTGTAGGAAGCAACAATTCGCATAAAATTAATAAATACTTCTTAATATATATATCTCAGAATATAAAAGACTTTTTCTTTCCATTCTATTAAAAGAAGATAATTTGTTTATTTAAAACAAAACACATTTTAACAATAACTTATAAAATTGGTAACATTTATCAAACGCGAAAAGGAGTGCTGAACACTCCTTTTATTTCAACGGATGATTCAACAAATATTGTAAAGATTGTTCCCATAGAAGCAAATTAATTAAGCCCATACAATGGCCGCCTGAAAACGGGGAGAGTTGGTGAGGGTACGTCGCGGGATTGTTCGAGTAATGTGGTGTAAATTACAAGAGAAACAGAGTTTTGTTACAGAAGAGATATATAACAACAACCATCTCGCGTAATTTAAGAGAATGACTAGGGTAATATATTGAAACATGGCTAAAAGAAGTTATACCTACACATGCATAACCCTTATAATAAGTATTTTTTAGTTTCACGCTGTAGCTTCACACATAGAAGAGGAGGCAGAGGGAACCTGGTTTAAAGATACTCCGTTCCCCATTTTCCGCCGAATTCTGGAGGATTGAGAGGCGGAACTTAAATCAATACGCAATGTCTTGATAAATATATGTATCGTCGTCGTACTATAGCTTACATACCATACTATAGTGTTAAATATATTAACCAGAGACATTTTCAAAATTTATAAAAAAATTGTAGCAAACTGCTTGTAACTTATACCTCCCCATTATGTCGCGAAATCTCCTTTCATTATATATAGTCGGTTAATGTTGTAAAGTCTTTTGTGTGAAATTCTAACCGAGAAAAATCTCTATTGTACACTGTATTAAATTGATTTTCGTATCTTTCTCTTAAATTTATAGCAATTAATTATATAAATATAATTAGCTAAAACTTTCGAGTTTATGCCTCCAGAATTCAGCAGAAAGTGGGGAACGGAGTGTTTTAACAATGGGTTCCCTCCGCCTACCCTGCAGTGTGCGGGATACAGCGTGAAGCTGATTGAATTTTAATTTAATTCGAGTTTATGTTTTAAAAAATTAATTTTAACTATAGCAAGGTAAGAAATGTAACCAAGTACAAAAAAATACTCTGCTCTTACCAAAACGGGGAATAATAAAAAAAATTATAGCGTGTTCTATCATACGCAAAAACTTTGGTAAAGAAACAAGGGAAATTAAATGATAGAATTTCAATGCACGTAACCAGATCTACTTAAATGCACCATATCAGTTTAAATTTTTAAATCGACGTGAAAAATTATTAAAAAAAAAGCATTTTGGGTAGAAAGCCTAGCAAACTTAAATTTTACTCTAAAAGAATAGAAGATCGATATATATTAATTAAGATGGTCTCCTACCTGACTGCTGCAAGAATAAGCGCTTTGCCACGTTGATTCAGATTTATCACACACTCACCCTTCTCGATTTTTGCTATTCAAGCCCCCGTAATAGATCTCGAGTCTCGAGACAAATGGCCCAACAGGTTGAATTAAGAATGAAAAATGGGTGGTATGGTTAAAATATGTTAAGAAATTAAGCTCATCTATAATACTTTCGGAAAAAATATTTACTTTCTTTTCAAGTTATTTAACGGTATACCTTATTTCTTATATTTTTGTAAACATCTTATAAATAATTGTGTGTTTAGATAAAAGTTGTTAGGGAATTCGTTATTTTGCTAATCTTAGTACAGCTTATCTATTGTATCTATTTTTATAAATATTTAAAACGAGACATTTTAATGCAGACATTTAGACATACATAACATTATTATTATTACAACTAGTAACATGTACAACGACAGCGTTAAATTCCGCCACTCAACAAACAATGTATCCAAAATTCGACAGAAAGTGGGGAATGAAGTATCCTAACACTAGCTACGTTCTGCCTATCCTGCTATATGCGGGATACAGCGTGAAGTTAAACAAAATATGCACAACAAAGAAACACAAAAACAATAAACAAAGAAACTCTCCGATGAACAAATCATTCATATATCAGTGCTTTCGCACATTATGTCAGATACTGCGGTCGCGTGGGTCGTATTCGTATATTAGATTAAAACGCATTCACCACATTTATATCAATTAGAATTAATTGACATTGATGCATTTCTATTTACGTAAATAACAAACACTATCTTTATAGGTACAGTGCTTAAGACTAACTTACTCATTTGTTTTCGACAAATAAATATACCTACATACGTGTAAAATAATATATAGATATATTATTTTATTTCATATTCTATCCAGCAAATAGCAGGGAATGTAAAGGGAACCTGGGAAAACAGTGTTAAAATTAAGAAGAAACTCTGTTATTAAGACGGTGTCTTTCGTTTTCCAATTTGAGTCTTGAATGGCGGTAATCAACATCGTGTTTTGCTTGGTTACCAAAGTGGGAATCGAATACACAACCGTCGCGATTACAGTCGCTCGCTTTTGCCGCTACTCCACGATGGCCTCAATATATAGCTACAAATCATAGAAAATATCATAATTACAATTTCTTTTAATATAATACTGTGAGTACTGTCCCTAAAGCGTTTGCCCGTTTTTAGAAGTAGGGTATTTATCGATTATTTCGTGTGAACTATTGTTGTGAGCGACTAGGGTACAGAATCCTTAGGGTGGCGATGGCGGCCCCCACGTCCTCCCCTCAAAATTAAACTACCTAAAGTATACATTTAACTTTTTGTTGACTACTTTTTTTAAAACTGCCATAAACATTTCATTCTTGGGATAAAAAATAAAAGTGTGGTTTACTAAAGAAATATTATGGAACAATAAAGAAGCACGCCACACTTGCTCGGCGCTCCGTACTTAGAAAATGTTTTGTGTGACTTTTACATATTGAAGTTATATCTGTATTATGTACATATAAATAAAATTAAAATGTTAAGAGGACACTCGTTGCGCAGGAGCGCAAAACGTGACTGTAATCGCGACTGGGTTTGGGTTCGATCCACATTCGGGGAAATGAAATATTTATTGAAATTTATATTTCCATTTCTTCACTCTGGTGGCGAATGTGGTGCCAAAGTGCGGCGTTGAATTTCGCCACTCAACAAACTTAACACTAGGTTCCCTCTGTCTCTGCTAATGTGCAGGATACAGATTTTGATTTAATTTTAATTAATTTTATTTGATTTAATTTAATGTAAAACGTTTTTTTGTCTGTTTTTTGGTCCAGTTTCAATACATCTTCTTATTTGGATAGTTGTTCATGTAATTTTTTATATGCTTATAATTGTGATTCAATCATGACAGCTTTTTAAATTACAATGAAAGGATCATTTTGGAAGCCTATAAAATATATTATTTAAATTTTAATTAAGAATAATACAAAAAAAGCGTGGGGTGCATACTTGCAATGTCAATAGATCACTTAAAAAGCACCCCACGTATTTTTTTACATTATTCCTAATTTAAATTATAAAAATACATTGTAGCTCCTTTTTCACTAAAGCGCGTTTTGAACTTGTTTTTAACTATTATTTATTAGTTAAACGCTTACATAAAAACTAATAAAATATTAAAAGCAGTCAAGTCTGTAGTGTGACTGAAGTGTGACTGTAAAACCGACTGTTTGTGGATTCGATCCCCACTCGAGGCGATGAAATATTTACTTAAATTTATATTTCCATTTCTTCGCTCAGATGTCGAGGTTAAGCGTGGCGTTAAGTTCTGCCACTCAACAAGCAATGCCTCCAGAATTCGGCAGTAAGTGGGGAAAGGCACTCCTTTCCCTTGTCTTAACACTAGGTTCCCTCTGCCTACCATGCTGTATGCGGGATACAGCGTGAAGCTGAGAAATAAAAAGTTACTGTTCAAGTACGATAAAGGTAAAACGACTAAGCATAACTTCGATACAGCAAACTTACTTTGCAGTTGCACCCACGTCCCCTGGTTCTACAAACTGGTTTAGCTGCTAGTGCCAACCAACTGTTTAACATAGTAACAATTCTCGAAATCGCGAATTCCAATCAAAGTTGAACCATCCAAGTATTTTTTTTTTACTTTTATGTATCCCACGCCTCGCAGGAAAGGAAGGTGGAAAAAATTATAGGCAATAATCTGTTGTTCAATTTCAATTATACTAAAAGATAAGCTTGTCTCAGATATCACATATTTATAGCTAGCTGTACTAATGTAGAGGCTGTCATGACGCAGGGGCACAAGGGTATAGCTGTAACGCGACGGTTTTGGGTTCGATCCCCACTCAAGGAAATGAATTATTGTTTATTAATATTTTCATTTCTTCGCCTTAGCACCAAGTCAACAGCACGGCGTTAAGTTCCGCCACTCAACACGCAATATATCGAAAAATTCTGTCCAAATTGGGGAACGGATATGGATGCGGGATACAGCGTGAAACTAATTTTTTACTTTACTTGATATCATAAGTAAATTTCCGATTTTTTTTTCTAAGTAACTTTTTTTTATAGCTCTACCTGTTACCTCTTACATATTTATAATAATTGGAGCTTTAGTTATTTTTATCCTTATACTTATATATTGTTAATAATATGGATGACTTATTACTATAATAGAAGGACTAGTCGCTAGACTGCAATGGCGTTTGTCTTGTCTCTTTTCGCATACAGCATCACTAAGCAAATTTAAAATTTATGAAACTCAATTCGTAAATAATCAGTTATTTATATACATCGTAAATTTAATTTTGTTTAGCAATTTGGTATGATGCTTATTTTTATTTTTCAAACTAATATTCAATTCAAAATATTATTTATTCAAATAGATTATAAACTTAAATAGTTTATTATAGAGTTTCCTAATAGATATTATATGTTTTAAGGTTTCATAAATAAATTGAGCAACTTTGAAAAGGTCTCAGCTATTATAGGTTGGAAGGAAAAGAGAAATTGTAATTTATTACTACAATTGGACTGACTAGGACGTTTATTATTTGAAAACGCATATTTTTATATTATATGCATATATGATTATATATGCATATATTATGAGGCCAGTCGTGGCGCAGTGGCACGAAGAGTCACTAGCACGAGTAAAACCGACTGGTTGTGGGTTCGATCCCCTCTCGAGGAGATGAAATATTTACTTAAATTTATATTTCCATTTCTTCGCTCTGGTGTCGAGGTTAAGCGCGGCATTGAGTTCTGCCACTCAACACGCAATGCCTCCAGAATTCAGCAGAAAGTGGGAAACGGTCTTAACACTAGGTTTCCTCTGCCTACCTGCTGTGTGCGGGATACAGCGTGAAGCTGATTTTTATTTTAAAAATTTTGATACAGTTTTAATATGTAAAAAATCCTACGTTTTAAGTATTTTTCCTTTCAGATATACATACAAAGCAAGAAAAAAACAGAAGATTTTCTTTTCTTCTGTAATAGTATGCGTCGCTTCGTCTTTTAAGCTCAAAGTATATCATTCAAGTGTAAGCTTTCACATCTCATATGAAAAATCTCTTACAAAACTGCAAAGTACTTGGCTGGCTCACTTTTTTAGCGTTTCTAAATAGTGATTGAGATATGTTATTACGCAAAATTCATATTAACTATAGGAAAAATTGTAAATTCCACAATAAAATAAATTAAAATAGTTAAAATTAAAATTAAAAATTAAATTAGCTTCACGCTGTATCCCGCACACAGCAGGGTAGGCAGAGGGAACCTAGTGTTAAGACACTCCGTTCCCCACTTTCTGCCGAATTCTGGAGGCATTGCGTGTTGAGTGGCAGAACTCAACGCCGCGCTTAACCTCGACACCAGAGCGAAGAAATGGAAATATAAATTTAAGTAAATATTTCATCTCCTCGAGTGGGAATTGAACCCAGAACCAGTAGGTTTTGCAGTCACACCTCGTGCCGCTGCGCCACGACCGGCCTCAAATTAAAATAGTTATTTTTGTTTATACATTAAAATATACGTATTGTTAATAAATAATTTAAATTATGTGACTTAGTGCAAAGTTTTTTTATGCCTCCGTCTTCCGAGTAAGGTAATATAGGCGACGGGAATTATAGTATTAAAACGTCCATTCTTCTCTTATCAGTTAACTCGAACATTAAAATATATTTTAATTAGTATATATCAAGACATTGTAAGATTCCAATACAGCCGCATATCTAAATAAAAATTATTTATAAAATATAAGAGTCTCATTAAAAACAAAAAAAAGATAATATTGACTTACAAATACAGATAACATTGAAACAACATACCAAGATACCAACATTCAAATATAAATATATAGAAGGTATACCAAGATACCAACATTCAAATATTAAGTATATGTGGGTATATTCTCCACGTGAATTTAATTAAAACCGAGTATTTAAATAAGATCGGGCACGGTATTTGATAAAGCGTTGTGAAAGCGGAGTTGTGTTCCTGTATTCTGTAGATAACCTGCTGTTTGTGGGTTTCATTTGCCATAAAAATGGATTTTTTATTATTTAATTATTAGTCCCACACACAGCAGGGTAGGCAGAGGGAACCTAGTGTTAAGACACTCCGTCCCTCACTTTCTGCCGAATTCTGTAGGCATTGCGTGTTGAGTGGCAGAACTCAACGCCGCCTCGACACCAGCGAAGAAATGGAAATATACATTTAAGTAAACATTTCATCTCCTCGAGTGGGGATCGAACCCACAACCAGTCGATGTTACAGTCACACCTTGTGCCGCTGCGCCACAACTGGAATTTATTTTTAATTTAATTATTAGTCAGTTTGATAACTCAGTAATATAAACTCAGACTCGTACAAAACTGTCTCATTATCTCTGAAAATTATGGATTTAATTGTAATTTTTTCTATAAAAATGTATATAAATTCAATTTTATACACATTAAACGACGAAAGAGAGGAGAGGAGTTCAAGATCAAGGTCTTTACACCACCAACCATCCCATTGTTCACTTTACTCTCTTGAAGAAAAATTATATATTGGATAGCGATAATTTAAGCAAAAAGTGGAAACAAAAGCCTTTTAAATATAAATGTTTCGATGGTTAAAAACACGCCACAGTGGTAAATCTAATGGTATCACAAACAAATGTATTTTAGTTGGCTTACAGTGTGAAACCTGTTAAATCCATATTTCGTTTTTTTTTGTTTTTATTCTATAGGAAAAATAATAAAAACAAAATTAAACTTTATTTTATTGTACAACATGGCAGCAGAAAATATAAATCAATTTTATTTATTTTTAACTTCACGTTGAATTGTGCAATCATGTAGCAGGGTAGACAGAGGGAGCCTGGTGATAAGACACTCCACTTCCCTCTTTCCGCCGAATCTATTTTCGAAACTTTCTCATAATAAATATGTATATACTCATAGTTTTATACAAATGTATGATGTAAATTGCTTAAAAGTTATATTTAAAACTGCATCACGCTTTTGTATTTATAACAAAATATAGATACCTGTGCATGAAAGATTTTTATTAATTGTTTATATTCAAAATAACGAATGCAGTCGTGCACTACACTAATATGGTAGAAAGTTAGATTCTATATTTTAAAATCTAGGATTTTTGTGTATAAACAATTCTAAGTTTGCCACTACAACAATTGAAAGTATCTGTAAAAAAATACTAACAAATAAAACTTATTACACTGTTCAAGAATATTATAGGAATATATTATAGGAATATATGGATATATGGAATTAAGGTATATTGAAGTGATGCAGGATAGCTGCCAGTTTATGTAATAATTAAATTATACCATTGACATTGAAAAGGGCAACTGTTGAGTTTCTTGCCGGTTCTTCTCAGCAGAATTGTCTTCCGAAACGATAGTAGCTTTTTATATGTTCATTCAACGATTCAATAAATTTGAATAAAGAATATTTTGAATTTGAATTAAATTTATAATTCCCTCTCAAGGTTGAGTTATGTAATTTATGAAGTTTTTATAAATTACATCTATCTATATGAATGAAAACAGCATATCAAGATCGATCTCAGACTTGAGAGTGATTTATAAATTGAGACTCATAATTGTTTATATAAATAACCATTCATCATTAGAACAAAATCGATTTACATTGAAAACATCAAATAAATGGGACACTCGCACAAATCTATAAATCACATAGATTTGATCCTAATCGGACAAAAACTCATTAAACATAGTCGACTCAAATGACATAAATAATGACTAACGCTCCTTATCTAAGTAGATTAGTTTTGTTTGAATATGTGGGAATAGCGATAAAAATTTAAATTTATATCAAGTTATTATTATTTTTTTCACTACAATATTTAAAGGGTCTCGATACTAAATTATATAGTATATTCAATAAAGTTCCAAAAGTTATTTTCGACTTGCCACTAGAACAATTTAAAATGAAAGCTAGAAATATATAACTAAGCAAAGCAAAATTTAAGTTAATATTCCCTCGGGAACCTAATAATGGTTGTT
The DNA here is from genome assembly GCA_013421005.1 of Heliconius erato x Heliconius himera. Lineage (NCBI taxonomy): Eukaryota > Metazoa > Arthropoda > Insecta > Lepidoptera > Nymphalidae > Heliconius > Heliconius erato x Heliconius himera. Next base: position 44,609 of record JAATLQ010037430.1, read on the forward strand.
ATAGATCTATTGTAAAACATATTTTGAAAAGAGCAACTGTTGAGTTTCCTGCCGGCTCTTCTGCCTAACTGCCTTCTGAGGCAGTGGTAGCTTCCTGTAGGACTTCTATGTAACTTGACGATTCAAAAGTGCTTGTAATGGCGCTATTGAATAAAGAATATTTACATTAAGATTTTGATTAGTAAAGATCAATACTTATTTAGAAAACGTATAAAAATTTGAACATAGCGGGATTCGAACCCGCGCTTCCTGGAAACCAACCAGGTTGGTCATTCCGACCAAACAATCAAATTTTTAAGTCCAGTCAAATTTTCTAAGTGTGGAATAACTAATATAGTTTACCAAATGTCATAATCTAATATGAAGTCGATATTCAAGTAATGCAGTATACAAATATGCATATACATTAAATACCAATTGACTACAGTAAATTACACGTGCAATATTTCCTAATCGCAGACATTTAATTCGACAGCAAATGTAACGGTGCTACAGGTGGTCTGTGCTTTGGAGTAACTTTGTGAATAAGCTAAATTTTCAATTTCATATATCGTATAAAATGGCTAGGGGCTGATAAGCCGAAGAATTTTATAGCAGATATTTTTCTTATACTTTCTTGTGTATTTGTTTATTATTTAAACTTTATAATAAAGTAAAAAATACTATAGGAATATTAAACTAATCATAATCAATTTTAATGTAGATTAATATTTAACTGTTAAATTAAATCTGAGGCATTAACTTTAGTGAACTGGTGGTAAATTATTTGACGTTCAAAAAGTGAAGCATGTAACTTCTTATTTTGAATAAAATTATTTGAATTTGAATTTGAATAATTAACTATTAATAAGAAAATTTTGTCAGTATCTACTGTAGAAAAAATCTTTTGCAGTGCGTATGTATTACCTACGGAAAAACGAAACATTGTAAAGTTTATATAAAATTTGATATAAAATTATTGAAAAATAATATTATATAGGCACAGGTGATGTGCTTCGAATATTCTAACATGCTTATTTAGAAAACGTATAAAAATTGGAACGTAGCGGGACTTGAACCCGCGCCTCCTGGAAATCGACCAGGCGCTATTACCACTAAGCCATACGTTCTAGAAACGTAGCCAGAAATTTTTACACGCTTGTTACAACTTATTTATGTTGTTAGCATCTCTGTAGGTAGATTTTTACAAATTTCCGCTAACCAAAGATAACAAGTCCTTATATATGCATACAATATAAATAACTTTAGTTACTATCCGACAAGGGAAACACAGGGCTGTTGTTATAAATAAGGTTCTAATTAATTATTTCATTCAACAGAGCCAATTGTAAAGCCTCATTGGATGTAATCAGTAAATCGTGAGGTTTCATACTGTACAGTATACACCTACGAGTTTCTTACACCTACGGTTTTATATATTGCAAAACATGTTTTGGTCCTTATTCAGTGTTCGAGCAGCAAATAAACCAATAAATCTTATTAAAGCCTCCAAGCAGTAGTTTTGTTTTATTTTTATACTATTTATCACTTGTACATCGACTAGTATGATTTTTTTTTAAATCGGAAAAAGTTCGGAAAGAGAGGATTTTAGAATTATGTCATATTAAATAAAATATACGCGTTTAATATGAGTAAGAAGTGTCGTCATTATTTTTGTAAAAATTGCGAAAACCAACTATTTTTAAACCTAAACAATTTTTAAATCAACTTTTTTTCTGTTAAATAATATTCTATGTACATAAAGTCAATTTGAAGTTAAAACAAACTGAAATTTGTTGAGATTAACGTCAAACTTAACAAGAAAACCTGACGTGAATCACTAAACAACGTAAACAAAATGACCGAACACAGCACTGGAATTAACTTGAACTCATATTAAAAATAAACATCAAACCATCTCTCATTGCGACCACTTAAACTCGGAGACTAGGCACGTTTCACTTATATAAATAGGGCTTCGCACTATACACAAAAAGGAACACAATTTGTCACATGCACCGGGAAGTATCGCGGGGAAGTCGTACGGAGCGCGCTCAGCGCACAGCCACACCGCGTGCGCGCACGAGCATCGCGTCTGTATGAAAGACGGGAGTACGACAGAAAGGGCCTTCCCCTTCCGAGTGATCGCCCGGGATGCAGAATGCTAATGCCATATTCGAGTGTGCACAGGGTGTAAACAAAAGATGTGGACGCGGGAACCTTTCAACGTCAATTGAAATGCGCGCGGCCATTATTTAAACAAATGAGAGTTTAAGTACTAATCGATGTATTGAAAAGAAGCAGGAAGCACTTGTAGATTTCAAACAATTTCTCAGGAGAAAGGAAAAATAAGGAATTTTTTTTTATTTTTTTTTTGTAATTACACAATTGATGTTGGCGTAGATTTTTTGGCACGAACGAATTTATGCTTCGTTATGGAACGAGGTTTTTAATTGTTACTGAATAATATTTGAATTGTAAATTATTATTTTTTTTTAAAAGAGGTTAAATATATATTTTCATGCATTAGGCGGTTATTAATTTTGTTGCAAATAGAGCTGTAAACGACAAAAGAGCAGTTTCTAGCATCCTGTATAACAAAAACTGGTGGCATCTGTGCCGGGAAGCCCTTGCATTAGTAGGATGACATTATGCACTACCTTTAGAAGGGTTCGCGGCTTATCTCGTTAAATCAGTCCCTCTACCAGGTCTCGGTGAAATAATTTACACTGAGGGCTTAAGTAAACAACCTCCTGCTGATATAAAGGATCTTCTTTTCCATCATGTGGGAGATGGCTTATACCTTTAACTGGCGTGTATCTTTTTTTTTCACATAATTAAATTATACAGTTATTTTAACTTTATTTATAAATCGATCGAAATAAAACACTAAATATTAAGCTGTTTCTGAGACAACAGACAAATCGACAAAGCAATTTTTCTCGAATACCTTCCATGTACAGACAGCGATTATTTATTATATTATAAGTAGGTGTAGAGTATAGATATTAATATATATTATAAAATTATTAATATTATGCTGTTAATTTTATTATTTACATTAAATATGACTGGTTCTATCTCGCATGGAAATATAATTGTGTATTGTATAAGAGGGTGGTGCGTCCGCCCCATCCTTGCGCCACTATTCATATTATTGATAATGACTGCTATTATTTTGGGCGAACTGTTTATGATAGATAGTACGATCAAATTCTATATACATTTACAATTTTTTTTTTCAATTTTAATCTATCACATTTGTATATTGAATTCGCGGCGTTGAGTTCCGCCAATCAATACGCAATACCCTAAGACTTCGGCGGAACATATGTTAACGCTATATTCTCAGATTCCCTCTACCTTTCATGCTATGTTCGGGATAACTAGTATAGATATTTAACATTCAAAAAAGTTTCCTTAAAGTGAGTCTCTTATACACTTATACATATTATAAATAAATTTACATTTATAATGAAAACTGGGTGTTAAGAAGCAAGAATCAAATATATTTTGTTATTGTTTATCTTATTTTAATTCCTGTTTCTTTTATTACTTGTGCTTCGGTAACAAGAGATTTCAATTGAAATGAACAATTAAAACAAAAATTGTTAGTATTAATTAATAATTATATCATTCAGTAAAAAAAACATATTTATTGTTAGCTAACAAACATAAACTATAGAGGTCGATTGAGGCCAGTCGTGGCGCAGCGGCACGAAGTGTGACTGTAAAATCGACTGGTCGTGGGTTCGATCCCCACTCGAGGGGATGAAATATTTATTTAAATTTATATTTCCATTTCTTCGCTCTGGTGTCGAGCCGAGTCTTCTGCCACTCAACACGCAATGCCTCCAGAATTCGGCAGAAAGTGGGGAACGGAGTGTCTTAACACTAGGTTCCCTCTGCCTACTTTGCAGTGTGCGGGATACAGCGTGAAGCTAAATAAATAATAATAATAAACTATAGAATCCGAAATATTGCTAAAACACATACATTTCTTTAAAAAATATCATTAACATAATAATATCAGCCATATATAACAATCCTCTTTGCCTTTATGAATACTACTGCTAGTCCTATAAAATATTCTCATACAATATTTTTAGACGTCCATATTCAGAATAAACTAGAATATTAGCAAATTACGCCTCTTGCCTATTCCTCTTCCTATAGTATTCATTAAAAAGGCTTATTAGATACGTTGCTAACTAAAAACAAAAGCTAGATTTGAACAAAGGAAGTTAGTTAGAGGCTAGTATCTGCTGCAGTGCGGATGGGAATTGCAGATCTAAAGTGCTTGTTCTTGCCCAAGCTATGCCAAGTTATAGTGTGTCATCTACGTTATAGTGGGTACCGTGTGCTCCGTTTTTTTTTTTAATTAATAGGCTTGAGTTTAAGCATCGGTAGCCTTTTGTTCGTCTAAGGACTTTTAAAAACTTATTTTTTTGTATTATTTCTATTATATTATTAATAAAACATTTAATATTAAAAATAAGATAAGTTGTGTCCTGTGTTTTTTACTTTTTAATGATATAATAATAGTTTCAAATAGTTGCTTTATGTTAGTATTTTTGCTTCACAACGCAAAAATATATTTTACAAAACTAAGGGAACACTCCGATTAATATTACGAGTCATTTAAAAAGGACGAAAATTAGTAGTTTAAGTTATATCACTCACATTTAAAAAAATATAAAATGTCGATTTTTAAAATTGTATCCTAATACATATTTACTTCTTATAAAATCAATAGGCTAATCGTTTCAAATATTTAAATATACAGCTTGACGTTGTATTCCGCACTTAGTAGGGTAGGCAGACGGCGCCTAGTGTTAAGACACTGCGTTCCCCACTTTTCTCCGCATTCTGGAGACATAGCGTGTTGAGTGGAGGAACTCAAAGCCGCGCTTCGGCCCGACCGAAACGAAGAAATGGAAATATTAAATATTTCATTCGAGTGGAAATCGAACCCACAACCTATTGCCTTCACAGTCACGCTTGTACTCCAGCGCCACCACCGGCCTCAGTGAGTGAATCGGTACAAATATTTATACAACGAGAGAGTAAACCCGGAAACGAACCGAAACTGTTAAGCATCGACCAATTCCCTATACGCTTGTTAAGCAAGATTAACCAATTCGTGGTAAGTCTAAAAGTAACCGGTGATTTATTATGAAAACTTTCCAATGTGCGTTTCGTTTGAGTATCGATGTGTGGAAGAAATACGAGCAACGAGATGCTCCTCTGAATATGCTTCATTTAAAATGTCATGATGCTTCACGTATCGCCTATCAACGTCGATACGTTACATAGTGCGGTTCATTTACTCCCGTGGTCTTTTTAAATACCTATACCTATATCTATACCTATACCTATATATCACATGCAGCAGGATAGGCAGAGGGAACCTGTTAAGACATTCTGCCCACTGGATCTCTCTTTCGGAGCCGCGTAAAAATTGCACACGGGTTCAGATTCAATACATATCATTTTCATGAGCATATGCTCTCTTCCTTGCTAGGAATAGGGAGATAAAAATAAAAAGACACTACGTTTTAACGTGTTTTTTAAATCTGTTTTCTTTATAACATTACTGCAATGAGTCTCTCTCTCTCTTTCTCTCTCTCCCTTTCTCTCTTTAGTTTTTAAATTTCTATTAGGGTAGTAAGATCTATTGCCTTGCCTAACGGAAGACTATAAATATAGATGTCTTCCGATACGTAGGTAGGTACATATGTAAATACATTGAATAGCTGAATCATGTTAATTTATGATTTATTTTTCTCATACGAAAATATGCTGTTTTTAAAAGGAAATCGCATAAATTGTATGCGATTTCCTATTATATATCGAATTTTGAATTGAAATATTTTTGCTACTGCTAAGTATTTTGTTTTTCTATGTAGCTTATATGGGACCTACTTTATAAGCAGAACCTCTTAAAAGATTATATTTAAATAAAAATTACACATTTTTTAGCGTCGCGCTATATGCAGAGTAGGTAGAGGGAACCTAGTGTTAGAACATTCCGTTCCCCATTTTCCTCCAAATTCCGGAGACATTACGTGCGCTTTTGTTTTAAGAACAGAGCGAACCACACTTTGTACCCACCCCTGCGCTATGACTGACCTCACCGTAATAAATATACTGTTTAACACAAGTCACTCAGTACCTAAATTACATCCAGAATAAGACGCGTGTATAATTTTTAATTATAAGTCATGCGCAGTTGTGGAGTGGCAGAATTCAACGCCGCGTATTTCTTGTATCAAAGTGAAATAATGAAAATATTAATTGATTCCCCCGAGCCGTTCGTTCGTTCGGGGGAATCGAACCCACGTTTGTACCACTGCGCTATAACGGTCTCAACTTAAAATGTAACGTATCAAAAACACTAGATGACCAAGACGGAGTTTCTTGAAGGAAAACATGTAGCATCTGTGAAAATAATCTGCATAAACTTAAGATATTAATAAATAATAAATATAGGTACTTAAAAACAATCTATCAGTAATTTTTGGTTGCAAGTTTTAATTTTTTAAGAGAACATATTAATAGCATTTTTTTAAAATAATGAACAAACACAATTACAGTAGATCCAAACGAGGCATTGAACCCATAACCAGTTATTTATGAGGACATAAAGGGAGAATAATAAGTGAGGGTTTGTGGGGCCGATGCCGAAGAGATCGTAAACGAATTTCTAACGCTGCAATTGAATTTTTTTAAGAAGAATCATTGACATATACATTCTACTATTTTAATAAATATATTATATTTTCATTAAAATAAGTGTGACTGTAAAACCGACTGGTTGAGGATTCGATCCCCACTCGAGGAGATAAATATTTACTTAAATTTATATTTCCATTTCTTCGCTCTGGTGTCGAGGTTAAGCGTGGCGTTGAGTTCTGCCACTGAACAAGCAATGCCTCCAGAATTCAGCAGAAAGTGGGGAACGGAGTGTCTTAACACTAGGTTCCCTCTGCCAACCCTGCTGTGTGCGGGCGTCACACAGCCACGACTGACCTCAACCTATAACCTATTTTTTTAAGAACACGCATAAAACTTTGAACAAAGTAACGTAAAATATATACTAAATGATTGCTTTGATACCAGTATCACTTTGTAAATATCCTGCTTAAGAACAGAAGTAGGTACAGTCATAAACCAATACAAGGTCCATGAAAAATATTGTCATAATAAAGCTCCTTTATGTAACGCGGAAGCTTACAAAGAAAGACCTACCGCAAAGCGAAAGAAATGCACACAGATCTAAATGGGTACGTCGTATACAAAACAGTGAATATCGTTAGTAGCGAAGTACAGGCGGCTTCATTTTTATTAACAATGAACACAATATTTAACAGTCGTCATAAAGTAAAAGCGTTTTGAGTGGCGTAACTCAGCGCCGGGCTATGTTTGACACCAGAGCGAACCGAGCTCGAATGGGAATCGAACCCACAACCTGTGGTGTTCACCAGTCACGCGCTGGTGCCCGTGCGCCACGACTGGCCTCAAAAGAATTCAATTTCTTTAATAATTCTATTTATATAATAATAAATTATGTCGACATAGCTCAAGGGATTAGCGAGTGAAAGGAGCGGGCTGTCCATATCTATCTTGCTATACTACATGTTGTATACCATTCAAGATAATATTTTATATAAAATAAATGCAATTAAGCAACGATTGCTATTTCAGAATTAATAAATTCATTTTCTAAGTTATTTTACTATAAATAAATAACTAAATCCACATAATAAACAAAGAAATAAACGAACAAAAAATATATTTAATTTTCAATAGGCAAGATTTATTTTTATTTATTTGAGGCCCGTCGTGGCGCAACGGCACGAGGTGTGACTGTAAAACTGTTCGGTTCCCACTCGAGGAGATGAAATATTTACTTAAATTTATATTTCCATTTCTTCAGCGCGGCGTTGAGTTCTGCCACTCAATACGCAATGTCTCCAGAATTCGGCAGAAAGTGGAGAACGGAGTGTCTTAACACTAGGTTCCCTCTGTGTACCCTGCTGTGTGCGGGATACAGCGTGAAGCTGATTTAATTTGATTTTGATTTAGAGAAGATTTATCAGAAAAACCAATTCAGGATTAACGATTTGTTCTTTAAACCTCATGACATCATTCGTAGGTATATTACAATAGAAATGTACTTCAAACGCAAATGGATAGGGCTTTCCACTGAACTAGTGAACTATTGGCATAATATCAAACTGTTTGCATAATACGGGCGCTCTAACTCTGTATATATACCTAGTTTATTGACTGAATACATCGATGTGAAGCGGTCACCATGGAGCTCAAACATATGTGGCCGTACGGGCCAAGAGCAAATATTTACTTTTAACTACATATTTCATTTTACTAATTTACACAGACATTTTCTTTCTATTCTTTATATTTTCTCGTTTTACTCTCTCTCTCTGTCTGTCTTTTATGACGGTATACTAACCTTCCTCATTAGTCAAATCTAAGTAACGTTTAAATTAATCAGGATTTCCAAAGGTGTCATTAAAAGTTAAGTTCACGCTGTATTTGTAGACAGAGGGAACCTAGTTAAGTTAAGACACTCCGTTCCCCACTTTCTGTCGAATTGTCGAGACATATTGAGTGGAATAATCGATTCTTATCAGTAGAGATCGAACCTACAACTGTAGCGTTACAGTCACACGTTTGTGCCGCTGCTCCACGAAGGCCTCGGTATTAAAATTCGGTAGGTAGGTAATCTCGACTATAAATTATCCTTATCAAAGAATCAATTTTATAATAGACTGCATATTTCAAAACTTTGCTGTATTTATTTAAATATTTTTATTTATTGCCTAAAATTATTTACACAACTGTGACGAACCCATGAGTTCGCAACAAACATATCCCAAAACAAATACAAAAATTTTTGATTTAATTTAAAATCGATCTTTCGTTAGAAAGCACCGACGAACGACGTTAACACCCCATTAGCTCCTTTACAAATCAGCTGCTCTCAACGAGTCTAATCTCGACCCTACTTGATAATTGGTTTTTCAAAACGCCCTTCGTAACTTGAAACCTATCTCAGGTTAACGCGAGAGGAAACACAATTTCTTACAAGCTATGAGATTAAAAATATATATTTTTTTAGTTTTACATCGTATCCTACACACAACGCGGTAGGCAGAGGGAACCTAGTGTTAAGCTGCTCCGTTCCTCATTTTCTATAAAATTCTGGAGGCATTGTGTTAAGCAGCGGAACTGAACGCCGCGCTTTGTCTTGCACTAGAGCAAAGAAATGAAACTATAAATTTATATAAATATATAATTTCATCGAATAAGGATCCAACCCACAACCAATCTCGTTTACAGTCAGTCAGTGAATAAATCTTTCAAGTTTAAAGAACGTAAAGACATTGTGAGCCTCTCTGTTGAGCAGACTATTGAAATGGCCTGTGCTGAGCTTGAGCATTTCATTGTTGTAAGTGTATACAGACCTCCCACTGGGTTATATGAACACTTTGAAATAATTTTAGAACAGGTTCTTGTAAAATTATCTGGATCTAAGAAATTAATAGTTGTATGTGGTGATTTTAATATTAATTTACTAGATAATTCC
>JAATLQ010037431.1:0-54229 GCA_013421005.1 Heliconius erato x Heliconius himera
TGCTGTGTAGTGTGATACATACTAATAATCAAATCATGCGATGTCCAAGTCGATCTATTTGTTTAAAACGTAAAATATTTTTAATATTGGCATGATGATAACTACTGTAATAACTTAAGACAGAAGGTCCTTTAAGTAGAGACTAAATAGATTAACCGACTTGGTATTACATGGATCTCACAACTTTTTACGGTAGAAAGACTGAGCTGCGAGACTTGGGTTTTTTACAGGATGTTTTTTATGGCATTTTAAATTATCCTAAACGTGATTCACAACAAGCGATCACAACGTGAAATCATGTCGCTACGTACTTATTACATTTGTATACATTTAATGTGACTAAACAGAGGAAATAAAATACAATACCTACCTAAAAATAAAATAAGTCAGCTGCACGCTGTATATCGCACACAGCAGGGTAGGCAGAGGGAAGCTAGTGTACCTTCTGCCGAATTCTGAATGCATTGCGTGTTATGTGGCAGAACTCAACGACACCTTGCCTCGACACCAGAGCGAAGAAATGGAAATATAAATTTAAATAAATATTTCATTTCCTCGAGGGAGGATCGAACCCATATCCAGTCTCGTTTACAGTCACCCTTTGTACCTCTGCGCCACGACCGACCTTACTTACATGCTAAATATAATATTTATGAAGTTTATTTGGTTAAAATTCTAAAATAAAAAAAATGCAAAAGACAAAAATATCGATGAAAATCAAATCCCCCATATACTCAAACCTGCATAGATTCTGATTGGATATATAGAAAATATTTATTCTTCTACCATGTAATAGTATCAATGTGGCAAGGTCTATCACCACGATAACCTCGTATAATCGCGACCTGCATTTCAAACTTAGCCGTGTAATGACATCATTCTGGGGACCTTCAAGCTTATATACAGTTACGTCACCACGCCTATGTACGTGAGCTAATATAGCAAAATTATGTCACTGTCTGTTTTTTTGTTTAAAGCACCAATTTTAGTAGGTTTTTAGCTTTTGGTTTGTTTGTATGTAGCTTCACGCTGTATCCCGCACATAGATAGCATTGGAGGTAGAGTGTAACTGGGAACCTAATGTTGAGACACCCCGTTTCCCATTTAATCTGCCGAATTCTGGAGGCATTAAGTGTTGAGTGACAGAACTTAGCGCCGCGCTTTTTCCTCGACACCAATAAATTTTAAAAAAATATATATTTAAATAAATATTTTATTTTCTCGAGTGGGAATCGAACCACCAACCTATCGCGTTTGCAGTCGTACGTTTGTGTACCTGTGCCACGACCTGGCCTAGAACGCAGACCCCACAGGAAAACCACACAGGACGCACTAGCTTTGAAACAAAAAAAAAAGGAATTATCAAAATCGCTTCACCCAGTCAGAAGTTCTGAGGTAACAAACAAAAAAGCAGTCGAATTTATAACCTCCTTACGGAAATCGGTTAAAAAGAAATTGAAATCAGTCACATATATATTTATAATAAATATGATATGTGTATGTTGAAATTAGGCTGTGTTTTTCAATTGATAGTAAATAGTTTTTTTTTTATTTTTACTTATTAAAATATTAAACTGAAGGCTCGCAAACTAGACTAAAACTTACTAAAATGTCCACGTGACGTGAACTAACATCCGCTAAGTTTAAAATATTTATATGATAAACTTGTTTATATTAGTAGGTACTAACTGTATATTGATAAATTATTTTATCAATTCCAGGCTCTCACATGCTCGTGTGTGGCGATCCACTACCACAGCTACAATGGAGATAAGAACATCGACATGTTGGTCACTGGCACCTTCATCGGCTACCTCATCGTATTTGCTGGTGCCGCCGCAGGTGAACATTCAAATATGCTTACTTTTTTAATTAAATATTAAGTGATAGTGTCACTCATCTCCCAAGAAGATAGAGACCAGTGTTAAGATATTCCGTGGTTCACATTCCGCCTAATTTCAAGAAATTGTAAGTAGAGAGGTAAAGTGAAAATAATTTAAACGGGTATATATAATCATTTCCCTGAGCGGGACTCGAGTTGAAAATGAAATAAATTTTATTAAATCTTCGTCTTAACACTAGGTTCCCTCTGCCTCCCGTGCTGTCTGCGGGATGTAGCGTGATACTAGAAAAAAAATCGATGATAAATATGTTTCGGTTAAAAACGTCTTAATAAATATCATTAAAGACCAGTCATGGCGTAGCGTGTCTCAATAGGAACAAAGTGTCCGAAAACTAGGTTCCCAGGTTTCTTCTGCCTACACCTCCACGTGGGCTACGCAGCGTGAAGATGAAAATAAAAATCTTCGATAAACAATATGTTTTAGTGTTTAACAGGACGTGATGAAAAAAAAGTTTTTATTTAAACACATTTCCTATCTTATTCCAGGATACATCATGCAGACACCTACACACAAGCGCATCGACATATTCTACTCACTAATAGGAGTCGCACTTTTTACGGCCAGCGGAGCTGTTCTAATCGACAAGTAAGAATAATATAAATACCTACTGTTCTTCAAAGCTATTAAGAAATATTTCATCATAGTTCTGATATTTTAAAAATATATTTTTATAGCTTCACGCTATATCTCGCACATAGCAGGATAGGCAGAGAGAACCTTGGAATGTAGGTTTAGAAAACTACGTTCCCATTAAGACACTTCCGTTCCCCGCTTTCCGCCGAATTCTGGAGGCATTGCATGTTGAGTGGCGAAACTCAACGCTGCGCTTTAGCTTCGTTAACAAAGCGAGGAAATGAAAATATAATTGAAGCAACAAACTGTCACGTTTAAGGTCCCACGCTTGTACCCCTGCGCCACTACTGGCCTCTGACATTCCTGGCTTTAAAGTAGTTCTAAAAAATATTATTAGTACAATATAATATATAGATTATAGATTGTCATATAAATAAATGGACATTAAGGCCAGTCGTGGCGCAGCGGCACGAAGTGTGACTGTAAAACCGACTGGTTGTGGGTTCGATCCCCACTCGAGGAGATGAAATATTTATTTAAATTTATATTTCCATTTCTTGGCTCTGTTGTCGAGGATAAGCGCGGTGTTGAGTTCTGCCACTCAACACGCAATGCCTCCAGAATTCGGCAGAAAGTGGGGAACGGAGTGTCTTAACACTAGATTCCCTCTGCCTACCCTGCTGTGTGCGGGATACAGCGTGAAGCTGATTTGATTTGATTTAAATAGGCACTAAACACAGTAAAATTTTGTTTGTGATGTTAAATATTTGTGAAAATAAAAATATATTTTTATGTAATTTTTTATATTTGCAGCTTCAAGAACTCTTCGAAGTCCGAATTCAGGGACAAGAACTTGGCAAAGGCTTCTTTGTCTATAATCAATGGAGCCATACTATTGGTAGACGCGGTGTTGACACAACGCGGCGGTTAAAACAAATAAAAAATTACCATTTTAAACATATAAACCTCTGAATGCTTTAACAATATATATTTTAAACGGTTTCTTGTTAATATTTTAAGTTATAATTAAGCTTCTGGATTAGTTCTGTTAATAATTTTATTAAATTTGGTCAAGCAAATATTAATTCTATATGATTACATCCTGTTTCTGTTAAATAATCACACAGTATGGTAATATTTTTGCACTAAGTAATATATTTAAGGAGTTCTGATACTAAACTGCAAAGTAAAAACAAAACAATTTTTATAATATATAAGTGTATTTGTAAACTTTTTGATATTTTATATTATCTATATATAGAGTAAGTACAGTAAACAAGACAGAATTTAATTGCTTTATCTGTAATATCATAAATAAGTAACCGTTTATATTTAAAAAAAATATATAAAAATTTGACAAACATACTTAATTTTTAAAATGAATGAATGTGAAAATATCTATAAGTTATAACTTAATTGGCTAGAATGTTTCAACATATTATTCAAGAATGAAAAAATTGAAATACTATTTCATTTTTGTTTTTTATTTCTTTCTATATGAAACTTTAATACTAATATAAATTTTATAAAAAAAGGTAATTTTAATTATTTATTGTGTAAAGACATTTTTTGTGTGTTACTTTACCTGTATTGTTGTTAATTTTCTGTTACAAAATCTTAATAAAAAACATTTTTAAAATATTTGATCATGAGAAATAAGATAAAATATTTATTACGCTTCGCAATGTTAAACATTTTGTGTGGTGTACCAGCTTTAAATGTATAGCTATTAAGAATAATCTATATTTGTACTCAAATAATAATAAATACAGTTTCCATTTCGTCCAATACTTAAAGTTATTTAAATTTATTTTTTGTATGGAATCCAATTATATTCGTTTGTTATTAATTTATTAATATAAAAAATAGATGTGGAAAAATAAAAAAAATGTATTGTTTATAACATTAAAAAATAAAAGAATATTTAAATGGATAGCACTAGTTACTGTATGCTGAAAAAAAATACGACTTTTTTTTTATTTATAATATACATACGCACAGAGATTTTTCTATATTTAAGATAGTGGTAAGCATCACTTCGCATTTTTATATAATGACCTCCCATTTTTGATCTGTTTCAATAAAATTAATTTATTTTTATTGGTTTTTTTCTCATAAAGTATCTTTTATATACAGACATGTATGTTTATGTATGTTTGTTCTTACCAATATGCCAAATATTAGTATGCACAAAAATAATATCTAATTAAGATTGCAATCTCACATAGGACAGCCACTACCTACTCGTTTGAGAAGTATCCTCTTAAGGTCTTCCCACCCATCACTTAAAATCGTAAAATAGATTGAACAATAAACTAAAAAGTAAAAAATAAATTTACTTAACATAAAGTAAAACGTATTTTGATTTTATTAAACAAAAATAATTAAAGAAAGATTTTATAAAAAAATATAAAATCTTTAAAAAAATTATATTATAATTATTGAGTTTCGCAACGCCACCAATGTCTCGAATTCGGGCGGGAAGTGGAGTAAGGAGTGTCTAAACATAAAATTTTCTCTTCCTACCTAACTATCAGTGCGGAATACTGCGTGAATCTAAAAATAATTTAAATAAGTACTTGAATGTGAATTTGATTACCGTCTTGGATAAAATTTAATAAGTCTTTTTCCGGTCCGAATAACAACTTGTCACGACGAACACATATTTTGAATTAACCAAATCTTTGGAATACAATATTTCTAGATGGTTTTAACATCGAGAATTGAGTAAGATGTTTGTGTCTAGATTCTTCCTGCATACTCGAATAGTAAGTGAGATGTATAAAGAAGAAAAAAGCAGTAGAATCTCTTCACTTACATGAAACGTCAACTATATTGACTCCATCGCGGCGCAGTGGCACGAGCGTGTGATAAAACCGAGACGGTTGTGGGATGATTCCCAATCCGGTTAGTGATTTTTCATAACCAGGCGAAGCGCTGAATGACGAAAAGAAAATAATACCATATGATATGTGGGAAGAAATCATAATAATATACTATGATATGATATATAATGTGTGGCCCTTAAATTATATTTATACAACTATTTATGGTACGGGGACCAGTGTCTTTATGAGAACAGAGTCTGGGAAACTAGTGTTAAGCACTAGTTTCCCAGGTTCCCTATGCAATGTGTATTGTGTAAATACTGAAACAGAGTGAAACTATAAAAAAACCAGACAAGCGCGAGTCGAGCATTCCCACCGAGGGTTTCGTACAAAAAATGAGAGGACTCGAGCTTTTTCTGAAATTCAGGGTTTGCCTAAGCAAATACCTTCTTTCTGAAAAGATTTCATCTGATATTTCACTTGAACTAGCGTCCTTAATAGCTATTATTTTTTAGGTTTTTTTATAAAGCTATTATTTTTTAGGATTTAACCACATATGTATAGTTTTTTTTCCTGAACTAGTACTACCTGTAGGCATCTACTAGCTGCCAAACTTGATAATTCTAGGTTACCCGGATGTACCCTTTTAATTTCGATTCCCTTTATAGTGTCAAAATAAGCGTTTTTTTTGTGATATAAACGGCTATGTATTTTTTTAAGTAAATGTAGATGTTTCTTCAATACATCATGGGGCTGCAGATTTGAGTATGTGGTTTGAATTTCAACTCGATATCTCCAAGCGTTCTTGAGATAAAGGGTATTGACAGACAGACAAGCAAACAGACAGACCGACAACAAAATGATTTTATAAGGATACGAAACCCTAAAAACATTTTTATAAAAAATATACAATAAGATAAATTATGTACGAGCAAAGCAAGTAACATAATGTAATTATTACGTTAAATAAATTCAGAAATGAAATTGAAGTTCGTGACATACAACTAAATTACATAAGTATATATGCACTGTAAATAGAATTGGACTATCTATCATTAATATATGAAATGTTGCCTCTTCTGTTTGTTTATTCAAAATTGTACTAACTTAAATAGTTTTAGCTAAGTTAAGAAATATGTCTGTTTACTTTATCAGTTTTGTTCGATAAATTTATCTTTTACTTATGAATATTCATATATAAATTAACTACAAAGTGATCGTATTATTATAGTTTTGAAACAATATTAAAGATTTAGTTAGAGTAAGAAGCTCTCTAATTGAGTATACATTTTGGACACCAGAATACAAAATTTTGGTATGTAGGGTGTTTTTTATGTAAAAAGACAATGCAAATGAGCAAACGGGTCACCTGATGGTAAGTGCTCACCGCCGCCCACGACCCCGTGCAACACCATAGGAGCTAAAGGTGCGTTGCCAACCTTTAACTGTGTAATTTTCTATTTGAAAATGACAGAATATTTGCATATACATATACATTGTACTTTTGAAATGTTACCTATAGTCTATACTAATAATAAATCTGTAGAAAAGTCGTTTCTGTACATTGAAAATATTTAAAAAAAAATGCCAGGGTGTTAAAGGATAATTAACAGAATCCATTTCCAACATTTTTGGAATTTTTGTCTGTTTGTCTGTTTATCTGTTTATGTCCACACGTATCACGTAAAAAGTACACAATAAATTTAAGCAACTTTTATACATAAAAATTACAAATAAATCAAGGTTGGTTTTAGTGTTTATTTCATTGTAATCGCTTCACTCTATCAAAAGATATAAGTATTTAAGTTTTCAAGAAGTTTATATTTGAGATAGTAAAAAATCGATACAAGTAACGCTATCTATTGAAAACTAATAGTAGGTACTAACGAATCTTGATAACGCAAAAAACGTTCTATGGAGTTAAACACTAATTTCGACGGGAGAAATATTAATAATTTTAATACTTTAGCACAACATCGTTTTCGGTTAATATAATTTTATGTTAGGTGAAATTTAACATAAAAACAGCATTTTTAAACTGTCCTTAATTTTAAACCTAAATAGATGGCGCATCTAAATAGATGGCGCATCTAAATACATGGCACATCTAAATAGATGGCGCTATGCGTAAAAAAAAAAATTATAGTTAGGAAAGGTTACCGCTACACTCTATCAAATAATAATGTACTTAAAGTTTTAAAGATATTTATATTTGAAAAAAAAAAGAAACATACGCAATAATATCTATTGACTACATATGATAATGAATGTTGATAACGCATAAAACATATTGTTGAGTTATTATTTGCTAAAACGTTAATTACGTCGTGTAAGTGTGATCTATACTTATAATAAATTTAACATAAACATAGTAGTATTTTTCTAACAATGTTCGAATGGTTACAGTTCAATTGTAAGTCCAATAGATGGCGCTGTGCATAAAACGTCGTCTTCTGAATCGCGCTGGCAAGATTCTGAGCAAAAGAATGACTTTAGAAACGTTTTATTTATATGACTGTTGATAAATTTACGTAAGTTACGTTTTTAAAGTACAATTGTTCACAGTACTAACTACAAAGTAAACTAAATTGAATTGTTGGTGAAAATTACCTTCGTTACAGTCTAGCTTAATTCGTAATTATTTAACACAGTGATAAAAAATAATTTAATATTCAAAGAAATGTTTTGAATAGGTTCTTCAGTCCGTTCGTTCCTTTATGTTATTAATATTTTTTTAAGGAACGTATAAAAAAAATCACTTTTGGGAGTAACCTCTAAAAACTCATAACTTACCAGCGACACGTAACGGCATTGCACTATTGCACCTGTATGTTGCATGTATGTATGTGCCAAGGGTATTTTAGGGTACAAAAACACCTCAAAATCCTTTTAAGATAACTTTGTTGTTTGTCTGTCTGTCAAGAGTATTTTGTACAAGATCGCTTAAAGGTTAGATACCTCAATGTTCAAGTCTATATTCCCTTAGAGCACAAAAAATCTATCTTCTAAATCGTCGCAATCAAATGACGATAAACTATGAGGGTTTATGCATCGTTGTTTATCGCATGTTTTATCAAAACTATATACTTCCCGTTGATACACAATTACGAAATTTGTAAAGAAGTTAAAACTTACGGCACGTATAAAGGAAAATTCCAAAATTAAAATTAAAAATTAAAAATTAAATTAGCTTCACGCTATATCCCGCACACAGCAGGGTAGGCAGAGGGAACCTAGTGTTAAGACACTCCGTTCCCCACTTTCTGCCGAATTCTGGAAGCATTGCGTGTTGAGTGGCAGAACTCAACGCCGCGCTTAACCTCGACACCAGAGCGAAGAAATGGAAATATAAATTTAAGTAAATATTTCATCTCCTCGAGTGGGAATCGAACCCACAACCAGTCGGTTTTGCAGTCACACCTCGTGCCGCTGCGCCACGACCGGCCTCAATAGTAGTAATTCCAAAATTATTTTTCAAAAATTTACAACTTTTGGTATTTGTGTCACAGAAAAAAACTATTAGGTATAAATTTTAATCTGTACTTAATTTGATACAAAATGACAACTTTAATAAGTTAATCTTTTGGTGTATCTCCATTCTTGAAACTGGTACGAACTCTCGGGTTATGAGTACGACTTGAATTTGACCGAAAATATTGATTATTTCATAGATTATATAAAAATGCCTAAAAATGTGCTTTCTATGTATATTCTGTATACCAATTATATATTTACTTAAAATATGTTACTAATTTAAAAACTGTGCAGGAGCTAATATAAGTTATTTTACAAAGAATATCGTGAATACTTATCCAAATAAATAAATTAATAATTAAGGCTGTTCGTAATATCTCTCTAATTCAAGCGGGCAAAGCCGCGGGCAGGCCGCTAGTATATCATAAATTGAATAGACATAGACAGGTGTATAACATAAATACTACAAAAATATGATGGCTACTAATAAGATTAGTATTAACAATGGTGTGCTACAACCAAAATGGATTTCACCATTAATCATATCATGATATAGATTAATACAAACTTCAGTAGATTCAATAGAAAGTCAGTTTCATACATCACATACTACAATAAATACATATCGACAAAGCGAGCTTAAAAAAATAAACAAAAATGCGCATCTTAGTATCCATTTTATTTATTTTTAAAATTATAAATATCTCAGAATGCACTGTTACAATTAACAAAGCAGTATCGGTCGCAAATAAAGTGTTTACTTATCACTACAAAACTGCCGTTGTATGGTGGACCTGTGACGTCAGCGATGTAAATAATTTTCTCCATCAGTTCAAGGGTACAGCCCTTACTGTTTCAATAGAAAATCACGCAAATTTTAATGATAGTAATTTTCATAAGAAAATCACATACACACAAACAATATTTTTTGCTATGAATCCATATGAATTTGATTATTTCCTTGAAAAAATAAACAAAATTAGAATAATACCTATAAACGTTATTCTTGTTTTTAACAATGAAAACGAGACAAATCTAACGATGTATACTAAGATAGCGTGGGATAAGGACGTCAGTGATATATTGATAATAAGTAACACTTCAAGCAACAAAGCAGTTGTTTCAACTTACAAACCCTATAGAGACGGTGTTTGTGGCGACTATACTCCAATTTACTTGAACACAGAATCAGAACAATTTTTTATGAGAAAATATACCAACTTTTATGAATGTCCAATAAGAGTTACTCTTCTCGAGTACAAGCCTTACGTTGTATTAAAATTTGAAAACGATACCGTCACTCTAGTTACCGGCTTGGAAGGCAATCTTTTGATGTTGTTATTAAATGTTTTAAATTTCACTGTCAACATAGTGTCTTGCAGGGAACACGGTGGTTTCAGCGGCACCATCAACGGGACGATGGGGCTTAGTGACCTCTATTACAACAGAGCGGACTTAATGGTGCCCGCCCTCATCATGCTGGTTAACAGATACTTATATTCTCAAATTTCTTATGCTCATGACTCATTGCATATCGTTTGGTGCATGCCCCCGAGACGGGAAATCTACGAGTGGGCCAAAGTAATACTTCCTTTTTTGAATATATTGACACCGTTTATTATTGCGTCATTTCTTATTATGAATGCTACGATAAGAATCGTTAAAAAATACGCTCTTCTGCAGGACAACTCCAAAAACGATGTAGCATTCAGATTGCTTGGAATATTTATGGGACAGGACACAACGTATATGTCAGGATATTGGCTTGTTAATAGTCTATTTGTGTGTTGGATATGGCTCTGCATGATTATCCGTATTTCTTACCAAGGGAACCTCGTAGACGGCCTACAAAAAACCATACTAGAACCTAGACTGCCAACTTTAAATGAAGCTGTGGACGCGGTCGACCTAGTCGGTGGTATGCGTGTATTCGTTGATTTTTATAGAAACACATCACTTGAGAAGAAGTACGTGCAGTTCCTGGTAAAGGATATACCTAACGAATTGAAAAAAGTTGGAGATGGGAAAAGGAATTTAATTGCTGCTGATGGTATACTGCTCGAATTTTATAGATATAAATTAGAAGTTCTCGATGAGCCTGTGATGACTACACCGACATGTATTCATATGCGGCCACGATGGCCCGCAGCACCAGAAATTTCTCAACTGATTGCTCGTGTAGTGGAAGCAGGCTTGTATACAAAAATAAAAGAAGACGATATTTCGACATGGATGATTTTATACGGAAACTTAACTGAAACATCTGAATTTAAGCCCATAACATTTAAAACATTTCATTCGTGTTTTTATGGCCTTATTATAATGTATGTGATAAGCTCATTAGTGCTTGTTGGGGAAATTTGTTGGAATAGATATAAGAAAAAAGAGAAATATTGAAATATATAAACGCCCGATTAAATATGCTTAATCACCTTCACGCTGTATCCCCCACAAATTAGAGCAGACACAGGGAACCTAGTGCTAAGACACTCCGATCAAAATATTCCGCTGAGTTCTGGAGACAATGACGATGAGACGTGACGCCAAATATAAATTTAAATTAATATTTAATTTCCTCGATTGGGGGTCGAACCCACAACCATTCACGTTTACAGTCAGACTTTGTGCCCCTTGCGCCACCACTGGCTTAAAAAAAATGTTTGTTTAAATATGATACAAATCTTATGGCATTAGATGTACTCCTATAGATTGCACAACATGCTTTTATAAATTAATGTGAAAAAATAAAAAAATGAGTAATATTGTTTTATTATCACGTAATCTTCAAAGTTTTCATTACATTAAAAACACACACGGTGTCACTAGTTAATTAAACTAAAAACATTTATATTTTTTTTCTTTTTAAGAATATTAAAATGTCAATACAACGTTACATACTTAAAATCTATACTAATATAATAAAGCAGAAAAGTTTGTGTGTTTGTTTAAATGCTAAGATCTCCAGATCTACTGATCCGATTTGCGTTCTTTTGTTTGTTTTGTATGAAAGCTGCATTCTTCAGAAGTGCTATAGGCTATATAACATTACGGTGTAAGTCTTAGCCTTAAATAACAAAATAATAAGGAAGTAATTCCTTTAAGCGCGTGCGCTGCAAAAATAATTAATTATGTGTCAGTACGTTGTATGGAATAAATGCTCTATTTTATCAGATCTAAATAAAAGTCCGCGACACCGTATATCTATTTCTTATAAATAAATCGCAATAAGGCATTTTGTGACAAAAAATAATTGAAAATTGTAAGGTGATATTTTATCGATTTTTATTTAACACTAGCGGCCTGCTCGCGGCTTTGCTCGCTTGAATTACATGATTATTCATTTAAGAAATATAGATATTACAAACTGCCTTAACTATTAATTAATTGATTTGGATAAGTACTCACGATATTATTTGTAAAATAACTTATCTAGCTCCTGTACAGTTTTTAAATTAGTAACATATATTATTAGTTAAATATATAATTGGTATACAGAATATACATAGAAAGCACGTCTTTAGGCATTTTTATATAATCTATAAAATAATCAACATTTTCGGTCAAGTTCAAGTCGTACTCATGGCCCGAGAGTTTCGTACCAGTTTCATGAATGGAGATACACCAAAAGGATAACTAATAAAATAAAGTTGTCATTTTGTATCAAATTAAGTACAGATAAAAATTTGTACCTAATGGTTTTTTTCTGTGACACAAATACAATAAGTGTTCAATTTTTGAAAAATAATTTTGGAATTTTCCTTTATACGTGCCGTAAGTTTTAACTTCTTAACAAATTTCGTAATTGTGTATCAACGGGATGCATAAACCCTCATAGTTTATCGTCATTTGATTGCGATGATTTAGAAGATAGATTTTTGTGCTCTAAGGGAATATATAATTGAGCATTGACGTATCTAACCTTTAACTGATCTTGTACAAAATAGTCTTGACAGACGGACAGACGGACAAACAACAAAGTTATCTTATAAGAATTTTGAGGTATGTACCCTAAAAGACCCTTGGCACATACATACATGCAACATACAAGTGCAATAGTGCAATGTCGGTACGTGTCGCTTGTAAGTTATAAAATAACACTGCGGGATATTTTTATAAACAGTGTCAGAGCATTTTTTTCTTGAAACATAATTTTTTAGAGGTTGCTCCCAAAAGTTAATTATTTTATACGTTTCTTAAAAAAATATTAATAACATAAACGAACGAAAGGACTGAAGAACCTATTCAAAATATTTCTTGGAATATTAAGTCATTCTTTATCACTGTATTAAATAATTACGAATTAAGCTAGACTGTTACGAAGGTAATCTTCACCAACAATTCAATTTAGTTTACTTTGTAGTTAGTACTATGAACAATTGTACTTTAAAAATACGTAAATTTATCAACAGTCAAATAAATAAGACGTTTCTAAAGTCGTTCTTTTGGACTTACTATTGAACTGTAACCATTCGAACATTGTTAGAAAAATACTACTATGTTTATGTTAAATTTATTATAAGTATAGATTACACTTACATGACGTAATTAACATTTAGCAAATAATAACTCAACAATATGTTTTATGCGTTATCAACATTCATTATCATATGTAGTCAATAGATATCATTGCGTATGTTTCTTTTTTTTTTCAAATATAAATATCTTTAAAACTTTAAGTACATTATTTTTTGATAGAGTGTAGCGGTAACCTTTCCAAACTATATTTTTATAAAATTATGCACAGCGTCATCTATTTAACGTTACGTGTATGAAAGAAAGTATCAAGATTCGTTAGTACCTACTATTTTTGTCAATAGATAGCGTTACTTGTATCAATTTTTTACTATCTCAATTATTAACGTCTTGAAAACTTAAATATTTATATCTTTTGAAAGAGTGAAGCGATTACAATGAAATAAACACTAAAACCTACCTTGATTTATTTGTAATTTTTATGTATAAAAGTTGCTTAAATTTATTGTGTGCTTTTTACGTGATAGTGTTCACATAAACAGACAAACAGACAAACAGATAAACAGACAAACAGACAAAAATTCCAAAAATGTTGGAAATGGATTCTGTTAATTATCCTTTAACACCCTGGCTAATTTTTTTTTAAATATTTTCAATGTACAGAAGCGACTTTTCTACAGATTTATTATAAGTATACATATACATCTAGTATATTGAAACTTACGAGAAAAAGTTATTTCATCATCAAGGAAATTTAAAGAAGATAATCTTCGGCTTTTTATAGCATGTAATTTGGAGTATATCTACTTTTCGAGAAAACGTAAAATTAAAATTTGTTTAAATGTACTAATTAAAATTTGTTTAAATTGATTAAATGTGTCAATCTGTTGACTAATGCAGCATAATAAAAGTGTTATAGGTTGTATGCGGACGAAGCCGCGAGTGGGCCGCTAGTCAGACATATTACTGCGCCAAGTCAGCCGATTTAATCACAGTCTCCACCAAAGCAGAGATGTGCGGAGAAGTCAAAAACGGAGACGATATGTGTAAATAACAAAATTCTATTGATTATTCAAACAGCATCTCTCCACTCGTCTAGTCTCCGCGTTGGTGAAATCTGGGCCTAAATAAGATTAAAATAGATGTTAATTTAAAAAAAAGGTGAATGTTAAGAAATAAACCGAAAAAGCGCGAGTAGGCTCGCCCACCGAGGGTTCCGTACTAATATTGGAGGTCTCAAGCTTTTTCTGAAATTAAGGCTTAGCTTAGCCAGAGCCCTTTCACTTGATACCTTACTTGAACTAGCGGCTGTAAAACCAAATTCTGCCTCCCTTTTAAGGCTATTATTTTTTAGGATTTAACCACAAATGTATAGTTTTCAGATTTTTTTCCTGAACTAGTACTGCATGTAGATGCTAGCTGACAAAATTCGTAAATTTTGGCCACTTAGAAGGCTCTATTAATCCTTTTTAGTGTCGACATACGTGTTCTTTGCGAGATAAACGGCCATATATTCTTTTTATAAGTAAATGTATAAATACTATTTTTTCAGAAAATCATGAGACCGTAGATTTGGGTATATGGTTTGAATTTCAACTCGATATCTCTAAGTGTTGTTATGATAAAGGCTCTTGAAAGACAGACAGACAGATGGACAACAAAATGATCTTATAAGGGTTCCTTTTTTCCTTAAAAAGTGCGGAACCCTAAAAATTAATAAAATCACCACTATCTAGCAGAAATGTTGTCTAAAAGTATACATAAAAATACGTTTCACGAAAACCAATACATTATTTGAGCGAATATATTATACAGATACAATGACTGTATTGTATTCATATATTGAGATTAGAATATTTATTTTGCAAATATTGTAAATATTCTAAATATATTGTATTGTAAAGTATATGCATTTCGTATTACTTTGTTGAAAAACATTTTATATGCTTTTTAAGAATAAAATAATATGTTATTGTTTTTATTCAACTGTTTTATATTAATGCAAAAAAGTAGGCAGAGGGAAGTGTTAAGACACTCCGTTCACCACTTTCTGCCGGATTCTGGAGGCATTGCGTGTTGAGTGGCAGAACTCAACGTCGCGCTTTGCCTCGACACCAGAGCGAAGAAATGGAAATATAAATTTAAGTAAATATTTCATCTCCTCGAGTCTCTCCTCGAACCCACAACCAGTCGGTTTTACAGTCACACTTTGTGCCACTGCGCCACGACTGACCTCAAAAAAAGTAGATACTAATTGTCGGGGAATGTTTTATTTTTAAGCTTTACGCTGTATTCCACTTATAGTAGGGTAGGCAAAGAGAAATCTAATTTAAGGCACACCATTCTTCACTTTCCGCTCAATTTTAGAAATATTGAGTGGCGGAACTCAACCTTTTTACCAGAGCCAAGAAATGAAAATATTAATAAATAATAATTCAATCCCCCGATAGAGAAACAAATTCACAACCGTCACGTCAACACGCTTGTGCCGCTGCGCCACGACGGCCTTAAATTATTTAATAATTAATATTTACTTTTTAATAATTTTTCAATTTTGAGGCCAGTCGTGGCGCAGCGGCCTGGGGTGTGACTGTATAACCGACTGGTTGTGGGTTCGATCCCCACTCGATGAGATGAAATATTTACTTAAATTTATATTTCCATTTCTTCGCTCTGGAGTCGAGGTTAAGCGCGGCATTGAGTTCTGCCACTCAACTCGCTATGCCTCCAGAATTCAGCAGAAAATGGCGAACGGAGTGTCTTAACACTAGGTTCCCTCTGCCTATACTGCTGTGTGCGGGATACAGCGTGAAGCTGATTTATTTGATTTTACTTTTTAATATAGGGATTGTGCGTTTTTTTTCATTTAGCATATAAACTATAGTACGTGCCTAACAGAGATATGTTCCCATGCAAATGGAATTTGTGGTTCGCGTTATCTCGGGAACGTATCTTTAATAACCATAAATCAACAAATCGAGCCACAGCAATTATTTATTACGTAGAAAAACCTTTGGTTTCAATTTTCCCGCGGAGAGATTACAGTGTTACATGAACATATATGCATGATTTTTTTATTTAATAGATTTTACGATATGAATATAAAGTTATACCTATGTAGGGGACCTGTCGTGGCACACTAACGTAACTGTAAGCGCGTCAAGGCTTACTATGAATATTGTGGGGTTCGATTTTCACTCGAAGAAATTAAATATAAAAAAATGTATATTTTCATTTCTTTGCTTTGGTGTCAATACCAAAGCATTAAGTTGAGTTCCGCCACTCGTGATCACCAGAATTTGGCGTAAAGTGAGGAGCGGAGTGTATGAGCACTAGGTTCTTTTCTGCCCTGCTACATGCGGGAACCAGCATTATTTATGTAAAATTAAGTTTCATATGTGACACAATGCTGCAAAAAAATGTTTTAAAGAACTATATTATTTTGTAGTAGAGTTGTAGAAGTAAAATAAGATAAGCCTATACTTATAGTTCCTAAGATGTAAGTAAGGTGCTAAACCATAAATAAATATAAACGAATATATATCTCTTAAACAGATCCAGCTTTCTTTTCGAGCATATATTAATCGACCGTGTTTTATACGAGATGTTCTCAATAGAAATTAAAATGCTTCTACCGTCCCCAGCGAGACCGTACGGCCCGTTCCTAGATATCGACGCACATTTATCTGTCTGATTGGGGTCGTTCCAGCTCTACTATGTACCTAGATGGTCTGTTGTTACAACCAAGTCAACGTTAAAATGTGTTTAAATCACTATTATATTTTGTGAATATTATACATATATGTATAAAAGATTCACTATAAGTATTTTAGGGTTCCGTACTTTTAAAGGAAAAATGGAACCCTTGTAAGATCACTCTGTTGTGCGTCTGTCTGTCTATCTATCTGTCTGTCTGTCTGTAAAGACCCTTTATATCAAGAATGTTTGAGGAGTTGAAATTCAAATCATATGCTAAGATTGATTGATTGACATGATTTCTTGACAAAAGCATACTTCTATATTTACTAACAAAAGCCTTAACAGGGGACAAAATTTGATATTAAAGTTCAAGTCTGATCTGATACCTCATCAGGTAAAAGGGCTCTGGCTAAGCTAAACCTGAATTTCGGAAAAAGCTCGAGCCTACAATTATGTACGGAACCTCGATGGGCAAGCTCGACTCGCACTTGTCTGATTTTTTTTACTATTAAGACACTTCCGTTCCCCCACTTTCCAATAGTATCAGGATACTGAATTTTCTGACTGTTGCCGTTTATTGGCGAATTTTTTCGTGCTAAAAGGAATTTAAAGTCGTATTTGTAACAATTTGTCGTCTTTTTGTTTATATAAGAGTTTTCCTGTTAAAGGTAATTTTTTCATAATTATACAAAAAATAAAGTAAATAAATATTTTTTTCAATTAATCTAGTCATATTAGTTAATAATCTATATATATATATATATATATATATATATATATATATATATATATATATATATATATATATATATATAAAAGGACTTGTGCTGACTGACTGAGGTAAGACGCACGCAGAGCCGTAACCGCTGATGGTAGAAACGTGAAATTTGGGCAGATGTTTATTTTCATATTCTGGACATCCACTAAGAAGGGAATTTGAAAAATTTTTTCCCTAAAGGGATGAAATAGGGGTTAAAAGTTTGTATGGAAAAATTTTTAATCTTTACCGATTTTTATAAAATTTGAAATTCAGACTCTTAAAAATATTTCATTGAATACGTGTTCCATGGTTTTTAAGAATTCACCCCCTAAGGGTTCAAATAAGAGGTTGAAAGTTTTTATGGAAAAATCTTTAAATTGTCACCGATTTTTATAAAAATTAAAATTCAGACTGTTAAAAATATTTTATTGAACACGTGTTTCTTGGGTTTTGTAGAATTCACTCCTAATCAGCGGGCGAAGCCGCGCGCGCCCTCTAGTTAAATATATTTTAAGGCATTTGAAATAGCTACTATCAGATGGTCTGACAGATGGACTGACACCAGCAATTAGACTAATTTGCTCCCAAAATCTACGTCACGATTCAATCTACACCTATTCAATTATTCTAAGTTTCAGGATATACTTCTGAATTATTAAATAGTGGTCATTCTTGTCTATGTCTCACGGGAATAATGGCTTTACTGTTTTTTTATTTATTTAAAAAAAACATTTTAAACTAGTCTAATTTTGAATTTTTGTTGTTTTGTCCTCTTATTAAAAAAATAAATTAAACTATTTTTGCTTCTATATACACATATGTATATGAACACAGACGCTAGATTATTTTCGTATCGATTAGTTCGTGCTCTCTTTCTTTTTAGAGCATAATATGATAACTATAGACAATTGATTACCACAATTCGAATCTGTATAAAATCCTTCTTATTTACCACTATACAATGTTTTTTTTAATTTTATTTTTAGTTTCACGTCGTATCCCGCACATAACAGAGTAGGCAATGGGTACCTGGGAACTTAGTGTTAAGACACTCTATTCCGATTTTAAACTTCCATTCCCCACTTTCCGCCAAATTCTAGTGGCATTGCGTGTTGTTTTGCGGAACTCAACGCCGCATTGCCACCACTCACTGTACACTAATTCAATCTATACCAATATATCATATCATCTTATATCAATTAATCGAATTGCCAGAATCGAAGCACGCACGCTAACAGCGCACATTCAACACCATTTGCCAAATCAAAGGCAAACAGGTATCCAGGCTCTTGATCTTCAGTATATCAACTATATGCATATTGTTTGTATGTACATAATCCATATATATTGGATTAGACTTTATCAATGAAATGTACTATGCTTTTAAGATAATTAATTTAGTAAATCAGCTTCACGCTGTATCCCGCACACAGCAGGGTAGGCAGAGGAAACCTAGTGTTAAGACACTCCGTTCCCCACTTTCTGCCGAATTCTGGAAGCATTGCGTGTTGAGTGGAAGAACTCAACGCCGCGCTTAACCTCGACACCAAAGCGAAGAAATGGAAATATAAATTTAATTAAATATTTCATCACCTCGAGTGGGAATCGAACCCACAACCAGTCGGTTTTACAGTCACACCTTGTGCCGCTGCGCCACGACTGGCTTCATTGATTTAGTATATTCTGTAAAAAAATATGTGTGTGAAATATTCTAAGCTAGTATCAAAAAAAAAATTCAGCTTGTTGAATCTGGTATACGAGCTCGTATATCTGGGTAGGCGGAGATAATCTAGTGATGTCCAAATTTGTCGCTAATACTTAATTACTAAGAAATATTTTAAAATTATTAACTAATTGTTATTATCTATATATATAAAGGGATATGTACCTGAGTGACTGAGGTAAGACGCACGCACAGCCGATACTGATTTCTAGAAAAAATTAAATTCAGACTGTTAAATATATTTTATTGAACACGTGTTTCGTGGTTTTTTTAGAATTCACCCCTAAGGGTGCAAATAAGCGGGCGAAGCCGCGCGCGCCCACTAGTCTTCAATAAATTTCAATTCCATCTTTATATAAATATTAAACTAAACTAAAGCGAGTATTCAGGCAAGGTGCGATACCGCCATTGTCTATAAAGTCATCGGCAGCGGATACCTCATTTGTAATATTGGAACACCATATGGAGTGAACAATACCTCTGTATTGTCGTCAAAAGCCGTTGTCGAGTGAATTGTAGTGCCAGTGACTGCTATTCGGGTATCGGCGATAAATTGACTAAAAACAATAGTCTAACGCCGCCTAGCGCCAGAATTCGAATAAATCACTACAGCCATGTTGTATGGACAACAAGTGAACGTTCTTTAAATATGTCGATGCATTTTGGATATTTTTTGGTTTTATATTTGAAATTGACCTTATAAATATTAAGTTAGTTATTTGTTTTAATTCACGCTGTATTCTGCACACAGTAATGTTGGCAGAAGGGATCTGGGAACCTAGTGTTAAGGCACTGCGTTCTGATTAAGATACTTCCATTCCCCATTCTCGAAGTGTTGGCAGAAGGGATTTGGGAACCTAGTGTCAAGGCACTTCGTTCTGATTAAGATTCCTCTCCTCTCTCTCTTTCGTATTCTGGAGGCATTGCATGCTGAGGCGGAACTCACTCGCAACACATACCGCTCTTATTCTCATTACCAAGCGATAAAATGAAATCCCCACTCGAGGAGATGAAATATTTTACCTAAATTTATACTTCCATTTCTTCGCTCTGGTGTCGAGGCAAAGCACGGCGTTGAGTTCTGCCACTCAACACGCAATCCCTCCAGAATTCGGCAGAAAGGGGGGAACAAAGTGTCTTAAAACTAGATTCCCTCTGCCTACCCTGCAGTGTGCGGGATACAGCGTGAAGGTGATTTATTTGATTTATTTATTTTTTAATTTCATGGAGTGGAAATTGAGCCCACTACTTGCAGCGTTTAAGATGCTTGTGCCCCTGTGCCACGACTGGTCTTAATATATATTTTATGAATCCTACAGGTACAGATAGATCCAGATTACAACACGGGTGTTAACCGTATTTAGAAGAAATCAAACACAAACAATTCAATTTTAAGCGCACACATAAAAACGAATATTAAAATTACTCAATTTCCTTCTAAATCGCAATTATAATTAGAACGTTATCAAAAATGCTCCATTCACTATAGAATTGTTCGTTGAAATGTTTATAATTACCATTTTCTAACAATTGCCAGCAAATCGTGAGTAACTCAAAACAACTGACGGTCGTCGCGTTTCTCCATAATTCTCTTCACCAAATCTGGATGTAGCCCTTCTATTATTAAAATATTCCTTTAATATAGCTCTTTTACACAAAGTAAATTCTTGAGAATTTAATGTTTGTGCTTAATTAGAAAATCCGATTTGCTAAATTATGCCAACGGGTTTATTAAAACATACTTGCTTCAGATTTAATTGTAATTAATTTACTATGATTTTACTGTTTAAGTTTGTTATTAACTTTTGTATTAAGTTTCATTAAGAGGTAAGAGGAAAGGGTTGGAATTCGAACAAATGATTAATTTTATTATAGTTTGAAAAATGTACGTAAATATTTTTGTTTTCTTAAAGTTAATCCTAGTTAAACCCTAACCCACGTCTCTGAACCAGCGTGATGGAACATTCAGATACTATTACTATATGTGCGTCTGTGCAGGCTAATCTCCTAAACGGCTATACCAATTTAAGTGTAATTTCACTATTGTAATTTGGCAAACTTCTCTTAACATTTGTTTTATTTCAATCGATTTATAAATAAAAAAGTTATATCGATATAAAGTATTATGATCGATTAAATGACAGTAAGAACTCGTAACTATTTTATTACATTGAAAAACTGAAACTTTAGCTTTCAATATATCGATGTTGTCTTTAAAATGGCAATGTTAATAAACACGAAAGTTATTTAGATGAATAAATATTTATGAGGCCAGTCGTGGCGCAGGGGCACAAGGTGTGACTGTAAAACCGACTGGTTGTGGGTTCGATCCCCACTCGAGGAGATGAAATATTTACTTAAATTTATGTTCTTCGCTCTAGTGTCAAGGACAAGTGCGGCGTTGAATTCTGCCACTCAACACGCAATACTTCCAGAATTCTACAGAAAGTGGGGAAAGGAGTGTCTTAACACTAGGTTCCCTCTGCCTACTCTGCAGTGTGCGGGATACAGCGTGAAGCTGGTTTATTTATTTATTTAATATTTGTGAAGTACAAACGGGCGAAAAGTGTCGCTAGTAATAAATATATCAAGATAGTTTCAAACTTAATAATCAAATTTACTTATTAAGAAAACGTATAATAATTTGAACGTAGCGGGATTTGAACCTGCACCACTTCAGAAACCGGACGGAATAAACTTGGACGGTTTCCAGAGAGTAGTAGTTTAGTTTTGTTTGGTTAGTAGTTAGTAGTAATTTTTATACGATTTTTTTATTAATATTTTTCTTTCTTAACTGTGGAAAAACAATTTAAAAAACACTTAAAAATGATAGAATTTACCTGAAATAGTGAACATAAGATAACATGAGTAGGTATTTCTGATTCAAACGACAACTCACGAATCGGGAATTGATGTGATCATTTGAATATACAATGTTTCAGTTTCCGATTTACAGGAACAATATCCTGAACAAATCTCAAATACATTTTATACATATATTTCATTTTTAAAAAATTCATTTCAAAATTTACAGTAGGTATACAAGTACCATCTAGTTTGTAAGTTATTTAGAGGAACCGGCCGTCGTGGTACAGTAGGACGCGTGTAATTAAAAACGCGACGGTTGAAGGTTCAATTCCTACTCGGGTAAATGAAATATTTAAGAATTTCATTTTCTCACTCTGGTCGTTAACAGAGATGGAAATTCAATGCATGCTTTGCCTAAGTCTTTGCTTGCTTTGCCTCATTTCTGCCACGTAAAACGGACTGCTCCCAAAGTTTAGCGGAAATTGGAGAACGGAGTGCCTTAACACTAGACTCCCATGCCTCCACTGTGCCTACCCTTCTGTGTGCGGAATAAACTGTGAAGCTATAAAAATAAATAAATAAAATAAAGTTTTCAATCTTCGAATCTGACTTGAGGAAGAAAAACTGAACTATAACTGCTTCATGCATGACATAATACCAATGTCATGTACGAAGTTTTCACTTTACTAATATGTATTTTAAATAAAAAAAAATACCAGCACGCATTATTTCAAATTGCACAAACCGAATATTCATTTATATTTTGGAAAAAGTGCCTAAAGTAACTTCGTTTTATTTGCTTTATTACATACGAGATGATAGAATTTTAAAGATCAATTTTTTCAGCTTAGGTTACATTATTGCATTTTTATTAGGGATCTCAATTTTTTTTGACAATATAATATAGCCTATGTTGGTCAGTGAAGATGCAGCTTTCTAATAGTGAAGGAATTTTTGAAATCGATCCGGTATTTTTTGTTCGAAAACAATACAAACATACGTACAAAATTACAAATCTTTCCTCTTTATAATATTATTATAGATAAATAAAAAGTGAGTTGAGGCCAGTTGTGGCGCAGTGGCACAAAGTGTGACTGGT
The DNA here is from genome assembly GCA_013421005.1 of Heliconius erato x Heliconius himera. Classification (NCBI taxonomy): domain Eukaryota; kingdom Metazoa; phylum Arthropoda; class Insecta; order Lepidoptera; family Nymphalidae; genus Heliconius; species Heliconius erato x Heliconius himera. The sequence goes on from JAATLQ010037431.1 coordinate 23,342, forward strand.
TGTGGGTTCGATCCCCACTCGAGGAGATGAAATATTTACTTAAATTTATATTTCCATTTCTTCGCTCTGGTGTCGAGGACAAGCGCGGCGTTGAGTTCTGCCACTCAACACGCAATGAATTCGGCAGAAAGTGGGGAACGGAGTGTCTTAACACTAGGTTCTCTCTGCCTACCCTGCAGTGCGCGGGATACAGTGTGAAGCTGAAGCTGAATATAAATAAACGACAAACGACAACCACTTCGTTGTATGTGCAACCACAGTAACAGTTAACAGACACTAAAAACTACTGGAAAAAATAAATATATAAAAACAACAAAAAGAAAACAACAATTTTCTTTATTAATATGCAACAAAAAACCCGTAAAATGTTATGGCAAATCTTTTACCATTCATATTCACGTTTTATAGCGGCCGCCCATATCTTTGTGTTTCTTCAGCTTTATGTGACCTTTATGTTATTACATCAAGGATCACTGACCCGCGAACCTTTTGCTGTATAATTCGATTTGGAATTTTTTTTTGAGGCCAGTCGTGGCGCAGGGGCATAAAGTGTGACTGTAAAATCGACTGGTTGTGGGTTCCATCCCCACACGAGGAGATGATTTCCATTTCTTCGTTCTGGTATCGAGGACAAGCTTGGCGTTGAGTTCTGCCACTCAATACGCAATGCCTTCAGAATTCGGCAGAAAGTGGGGAACGGAGTGTCTTAACACTAGGTCCCCTCTGCCTACCCTGCAGTGTGCGGGATACAGCGTGAAGCTGATTTATTATTTTTTATAAATATAGCGTTTTGGGAAATAAACTGTTTGTTTTTGAGCATTAAATTAGCTGAATTAATGCAGATTTAGTTTTGTTGTTTGTTAGAGGAGACTTAGCGTCAATGCCGCGCTTTCTCTTGCTACAAAATCTAAGAAATGAAATAAATTAATTTTGAGAGTGGAAATCGAACCCACAATCGTCACATTTACAGCCAGACTCTGTACCACGGCGTCATAGTGGCAAATTGTCAAATGTTATTTATATTTAAAACTGGATACGTGGGATCTTCAATATATTTATTCAAATACCTACGTCCTTAAATTATAATTTCCTTCTCATTTTATAATAACTAATTTTATATTGTGTTTATTAGATATGAAATCGAAGTATTGAAAATTGTATTATTTGTTTCATTATGTTTGAGGCCGTCGTGGTATAGGTGCACAAGGTTGTGGGTTCGATACCCGCTCGAGGGAGATTAATGAACTATTTTTTTCTTAATATTTTCGCGCACACAATGCCTTGAAAAATTCAGCGGAAAGTGGATAACGGAGTGTGTTAACACTAGGTTCCCTTTGCCTTCCCTGCTATATGCGGGATTTAATTTGGTTTTTTAAAAAAAATCTCTCCCTACATTTTCATAAAATATCTTCACGCATGTTTTTCAGCAACATGTCGCCTCTTTATGGGCGATGTCGTTATAAGGCTAGGCCTATGAACGTTACCAGGCTATTGGAGTAGCAATACAAAATATGAATATATAAAATGCTTTTATAAAAAAATATTAAAAATGTATGCGGCAAATGCTATATAACTTAAATTTAATACGACAAAAAAATTAAATTTACCGAAAATTGGGAAAAAAATGTTTGTGTTTATTTTTTTGTTTTTTTTAGCTTTACGCTGTATCCCGCACACAGTAGGATAGGCAGAGTCTCTGCTAGTAGTGCCAAGTGTTAAGACACTCCGTTCCCCACTTTTTACCGAGTTCTGGAGGCATTGCGTGTTAAGTGACAAAACTCAACGCCGTGCGCCTCGACACCAGAGCGAAGAAATGAAAATATAAATGTAAATAAATATTTCATTTAATTGAGTGGGGATCGAACCCACAACCAGTCGATTTTACAGTCATAGGTACTCTTTCCCCCTGCGCCACGACGGGCTTCAATATATTTTTTTAGCGTCACGCTGTATTATGTCTATAGGATAGGCGGAAGAAACCTAGGGTTGTTTGAGCTAATGTAAAATTAAAAATAATTCAACGTATTCAATTATGAAAAATTATTGAATGTATAAATGATATAATCAATCTTTTGGCAAATGTAGTATAACGAAAAAAAACAAATAAATGGAAATATAAATTTAAGTAAATATTTCATCTACTCGAGTGGGGATCGAACCCACAACCAGTCGGTTTCACATAATAAAAAAAAATAATTATATGTGGTATGCGGGCGAAGCCGCGAGTGGTGATTGTATAGGTGATGAGAATAAAATAAAACACAAATACATTTTCATAGTTTATCAACAATCAACAGACGCGTTACATCGGCGTCGATACATGAACAATGTAGATACATCTTTGGCAAGTCTTTCCATTGCACACAAGCCTCTAACTGACCCCGCCGTCTCTACGATACAATCTTAAACAAATTTAAGTAGTGTTTTTGCAAATTACGATACATTATATAAATATAAAATTTTACATTGTAATGTTTATATTCAATTGCCTTGAAGCTATTATATATGCTTAATAACAATGAAAGAAGAAAACGTCAAAAATAAAAGAATGAAAAAGAAAATAAAATTTCTAATAATAAACATTAAAAATTCAAGAGAACATCCAGAGATCAGCCTCGAGGAGGTACCAAAATGTAACTAAGCAACGTCAAAAACTGATAGTACAGTACGGTCAACGAGACGTGGCCGTCGTGAAATAAGGTTTACTGAACTTTCGCGCATTTTTCACTCATTAAAAAAAAATACTTATTATAGTAAGAAAAATCATAAAATCAAATCTACGCAGTCATTTACAAGTGATTTCAGGGCGGACACAACTCGTCAACCATATTATAATCGACGAGGATTCTAACTCATCTGACCAATGATATTTGTATATATTATTTAATTACGTATAAGATTAAATTTTTTTTTCGAGACGATTTAATATAAAATGAATTGAGTGTAAACTTGTAGATACATTTTGATATGCTCCAGATATAGGTAGAAAAATATAAAAGTAAAGATATAAGAGGTATAAATATATATTATAAATTCTAACAGAACGTCAGAGTGTATACACAAGAAATTAATTATTTTATATATGAACAAATTGTAACAAAATTGGTTATTTAGCCAATTGTACTGCTATCCATATATTTCTTTTACACTAAAGACGATATTTTTTTAATTTTCATCAAAGAAATGTGCGTGCACTCCGACATCAGAATAAACTAAATAAAATCTCACACAACAAAACAAATACAACAGTCACGTATGTATATATAAATAAATATCACCGGCAGAAGCCGCTTTGCTTGATATGTTTCATTGAGCTTCGAGCTATACGGTAACAGATTCACAACGGAAACTTAAAATAGTTAAACTTATAAACTAAAAAAAAAATTGCATTATTTATTTATTATGTACAAAGTCACGCGAGCGCGTGTCAGACTTGAAACTTTCAAAATATACATACATACAAATTAAAATTATATTATTGTAGATTATATGAATAGGTTTGTACAATTTTTTAATTCTTTTCCTTTTCCATTTTTGGCATTCAACATGGCTATATGATTTAGTGGAATGGTCTTCTCAACTTCAAGATTTCATTTGGACGTTCTTTGGCACAAAATCTTAATTCTAATAGTCCTTTTGAACCAAAGACTTGTACGAATCCTTTTGACTATTCTTTTGCCTGTCACTTTCCCAACTTTTAGGTATGTATATTAACATGGCCAGTAGTCCTGACTTTCGATTTCTAAGAGATCCGCTGAATTTAAATTCGTATTTCGTTATTCATTTTAAACATTTATAATATTGTTATCATAGGTTTCTAGAAATATATTTAATCTTTTTATGGACAGAAAATCTAGAGTACGAAATTATATTGAATGATAGTGGTACATTTTATCAATATTACTTTGCAATTTAATGTATTTTCAGTTGAAATATCATATTTTAAAATTTTAATCAAACAGAAAACATATTTTCTTACTTTATTTAATGGAATTCTGTTTGAAGTTTATCCATTTCCCCTTTTACTTTTTTCTTTATTATAAATAATACATATAGAGAACGCACGAAAAATATTTATATTAATAACTTTCTGTATAAACAGATTCCAGCATTTAGATATATTTAAACATTGTGTTAAGAACTAAATTTAAGATTTATAGAAGAAAATTAAAAAAAAATTTCAAGTTCAGGCCACCGACCATCCATCTACAGTTAAATTGCACCACCCCTTTACACACTCTATCACATACAACGTCAACTTACAAACTGTTTGGATTTGGAAGGTTTATATTTCTCTCTTTACACAATAAAGTAGCTATCTAGATTTTTTTCTGTCAATGGTAGTTACGTAAGTTTTTCTAAGCACAGATTTTCTATTGTATATTCCAATTTCCCCTTGAATAATGATATAAGGAAATTATATATATTTACTATAATAAAAATTATTATAATTCAACTAAACAGCAGCAGCGTTTTAACTAAGAAGGAACCGTACATTAAAATTTACCAAGATACGTTACATGATCATACAAGATGAGCCATCCATTCCTAGGAACATCGACACCGGCCTCATACTCAATATCACAATATGTATGTATAATGTATAATTTCGAATCACCTGTCATACAAAATCGTTTATTTCATTCTGTATGGGGTTTTCTAATTTGTCTATACATTTCCGTATGGCGTCCAGAACAATGACGATGCGGCGGTCGAGCGCGGCGAGGTGCGGTTCCCAAAGTATAGGTGAGACCGGGTCCACTTTCATTGATTCTCGCAGAACCTTTGAGAGAGGAACGCCGTTGTGGTGTCTAGAAGATAAATACATATTTTTTTTTATAATAATACTAAATACATAGAGTATAGGTTCTTAGTCTAATTTTATAATAGCAGGTTAGGTAAGCTATTTTTAGGTTTTAAAACTCCTTTTAATCTGTAGCTTAATTGTCGCTTCCTTTAAATTTGTAGCTGCGATGTGCCTTAATACGTAAATTCCGAAATTTATTATATAAAATCTATCTTGAACGTGAGATCTAAAAGGTGTGGAATATATTTATATTTATTATTACAATTTACAAACACTTTTGAAAGGACCATATCTATCTCTTTAATAAATTTTAATGTTTATTACTATGTTTTTTTCAGCTTCACACTGTAGTTACTGTAGTATATAGCACATAACAGGGTAGGCAAAGAGAACCTAGTGTTACGAATCTCCGTCCTCACTAAGACAATTCCGTTTCCCATCATCCGTCGAATTCTGGAAGTTACGTTATAAATTAACAGATTGAGGAAATAAAAAAAAAATATTTAATTTGCTCAACTGAGAATCGAACCCAGAACCTGTCCCGTTCACAGTTCTCTAATCATACTATGTATAATCATAATTTTTTTTTTTTTTATTTATTTATTTATTTATTATACAGAAAACAACAGCATATTATTAATTACTAACAAACAAAAACTTGTATAAAAAAATAAAGCCAATTACAGTTTTCAACTTATAAGTATTATCTAAGTACAGAGCTACACATCAATGAATATTATGTTATCAAAAAAAAAAAGACATATTTAAACCTTAAAAAAAACAAAAAAGTATGACAAAACAATGCGAAGTATAAAAAGAGTAATGATACAAAAAAATAAGAGAAAAGGGAAAATGCCCCATGTGTGTATCTGTGTGTGTGTGTTTGTGGGTGTGTGCGTGTGTGTGTGTATGTGTGCAGGTGATTGTATTAAAATACAATATAACAATAATAGCAATTATATAGATTGAAGCCGTTTAATTTGGTTTCTAAAAGAATCTGCAGATAAATGGAAGAAATCAATATGAGAATACTTTTCATTGTATAATAATGGTACCCAAGAGAAAAAAAAAATTATAAATGTGAATGTAAGTTTGTTACTCTTTCGCGCCAAAACTACCTAACCGATTATGACAAAACTTTACATACATATCCTTATAGGTATTAGAAAGGACATGGGATACTTTTTATTAAAAAAAATATTATCCTTTGGCTATAATATAAAAAAAAAGTTTAAACGAGTGAAGCAGCGTTTGAATATGACATAAATGAATAATTTTTAACAAAATCTAATACACTAGAATAAATGTGAAATTAAGAATTTATAATTTCCTACACGAGTATTTTTTTAAACACCTATTCAGTCACATTTTTTAAATATGATTTTCTTGTGCATTTTATTTTAAATTTTATGAATTCTAGATGTCAAATATGTAAATTTATGACTCACATGGAGGTACATTGTAAATAACATTATATGGATTATGCTTCAGCTACTTCATCTGGACTAAATTCTATTGTGATTTATTAATTTTAGTTCCAAATATCATAAATTAATGTATTTAAATTATTATTATTTTTATATTATAATTATTTTTTTAAAGGATCTGTTGTCCAATAATGTGTCTGTCACCTAACCAGACAAAATGCGACAATGACTCCCGACATCAGTGATTTCACTCTTTCCAAATAGATCCTTTTAATTTGTTTTTTATTTTAATGAAATTTAATTTAACTGTGAAAAATTGTTATAAAAAATGGTAGAAAAAACTATTTATATACAAAAAAGAAATGCTATAAAAATCCAAGATATTCCAAAAAAACTGTTTTAGTTATACAATCTCTTTAAAATGACGTGTATTATCTCTTACTTGAGCAGAGCAAGGAGCGTGGTGTGTCTGACGAGGCAGCACTGCAGCAGCGGCGCCAAGATACTGAGCTCATCATGGAAGGCCTTCCCGAACGCGCGGCCCTGGTCCAGGTGTAGCGTAAATGTGTCGTTACCAAACATTCTACAATAAAATAATAACGAAAAATTAGGTACAAAATATAGAAAATTCTAATTAAATCGCCGCAGCTTTTGTATGTAACGGCATAGCGTCTGATTGTACACGTGAATGTTGTAGGTTCAATTCCCACTGGGGGGATTGAATTATTTTCCTTTTTTCGCGCTGGAAGCTAAAACAACACAGAGCGTTATATATTATAAATAAAAAATCTGTTGACAGCAGCTTATTATATATTATTATCCATTGAATTTGTAGATCTTAAGTACATTGCCATATTTTTCAAATGTCAAGCTGTAAGATGTAAGATTAATTTGTAGGCCAGTTGTGGCGCAGGGCCAGTTGTGTGACTGTATACGCGACAGGTTGTACGTTCGATTCTCATTTGAGGAACCGAAATGTTTAATATTTTCATTTCGTCGCTCTGGTTTCGAGGCAAAGCGCGGGGTTGAGTTAGGCCACTCAACAAGCAACAAAATCTGTATTGCGTATAATCCAATAAATTGATGTATATTTATAGGTATATTATATTAGTAAATCTTATGTATAAAAACGTCAACAGTTCTATAATGATTACACTTCAAGATTTTTCCGAAAAAAAAAACAAAAAGATACAGATAAATAAAAGATTTGACCTTAACAGAGCGAGGAAAATGTTAAATACTTCATTCTTCCAAATGGGAACTGAACCCACAACCGTCGCATTTTCTGCCGCAAGTTTGTCCCCTTGCGCAACGACGGCCTCGAATTATTTATTTATATGAAAAAAAAACGGCAATACAAACTTGAACGTTTCATAGTGATGTCTATCCATGTTGCCAGTTAGAAAATCGAATATGGACATGTCCATTAAATCCAAAAGTCGCCGCCCAGAGTCGTACGGAGGTGTCGAACGGACCTAAGGTGATAAAATATATATTTATTATAAAGACATTTAAGATTATTTTTTTTTAGCTTTACGCTTTAACCAGCATTATCCATTGTAGAAAGAACTTAAGAGTTAAGCCACTGCGTTTTTCTCTGCCGCCCAAATTCGAGACAATGTGTATGAAGTGGCGGAACTCAACGCCGCGCTTTGTTTTGCCAGAGCTGCGAAATGACAATAATTAATTGCGCCGAGTGGGGATCGAACCCAGAACTATTGGGCTTACGGATAGACGTTGTCATGGCATGCAATTAAATGCATTAGTAAGTATTTTTAACACAAATTCTTATACGCTACACAACTCATTTATGAAGCGGTAATTTGTAAAAATCTTCTTATAGAGATAGCTACAGCGGATAACATAAACAAGTTGTAACCAGCGTATAAGAAGTTCGACGTAGTTCGATGAGAACGTATGGCTTAGTTGGATAGAGCGCTTGGACGGTTTCCAAAGAGGCGCGGGTTCAAACCTCGCTACGTTAAAAAAATTATACGTTATCGTAATAAGCATTAGTAAGTCATCAAAAGAATGATAACATTATTGAAATTGGATTTAATAATTCTATCTCTATTAATATTTACTTAAATTTATATTTCCATTTCTTCGCTCTGGTGTCGAGGCAAAGCGCGTCGTTGAGTTCCGCCACTCAGCATGTAATGCTTCCAGCTTTGGCGGAAAGTGGGGAACGGAGTGTCTTAACACTAGGTTCCCTCTACCTACACTGCTGTGTGTGGAATAAAGCGTGAAGCTGTTTTTTTTTAAAACTGTATAAAATTTAAACTAAAAATTAGTTACTTACTGTATCACAATAATCAGATTGCAGTTCCCATTGCGCTTTTCTTCGTTTGTGATACGATCTTCTCCAAGGATGTCTCCAAACCTGAGAAAATATCAATATATATATATATATATATATATAACAAATGGAAAAAATCCTTTAGATATTTATTTTATAGACTTTTTTATAGCAAATACAAAATGTGAGAAATATTTACACGTCTGAAAAGCAATACATACGAGGTATCTATCCTATATTTTATAACTGAAAGATATCAATGCTTTAGCAAGTAGTCACAAATGACAAAATACCATAATTATATTATTATGTTTAAGTAAATACACACAGGTTGTGGGGTCGACGGCCACTAGACGAAATTAAATATTCAATATTTTCATTTTCCAAATGCCTACAGAATTCGGCGGAAAATGGGTAACGGAAGTGTCTTTATGAGAACGGAGTGTCTGAACACTAGGTTCCCGGAGAGTTACCTCTACTTGCTTACCTTGCTAAGTGCGGGACACAGCGTGAGGAAAAAAATAAAGTTACAAATAAAAAAACGTGCACAGTAATTGAAACTGTCCTGAAATAAGAAATCACGCATCCAGATAGGTTGGAAACATTTGGTGTGTCAACCCATATTATGAGCATATCTATGCCGTCGTGGCACAGAAGCACGAGAGTGTGACTGTAACGTGTCGGTTGTGGGTTCAATCCCCACTTGAGGGAATAAATTATTATTTATTAATAATTTTATTTTCCCAGTTTTGAGTTCTGCCACTCAATATGCAATGCCACCAAAAATTCGGCGGAAAGTGGAGAACAGAGTGTCTTAATACTAGAATTCTTCTGCCCACTCTACTGTATGCGGGATTGAGAGAGAAGCTGTTAATTATTTTTAATATTATTAGCATGAAGTACGAGGCCGGTCGTGGCGCAGTGGCATGAAGTGTGACTGTAAAACCGATTAGTTGTGGGTTCGATCCCCACTCGAGGAGATGAAATATTTACTTAAATTTATATTTCCATTTCTTCGCTCTGGTGTCGAGGTTAAGCGCGGCGTTGAGTTCTGCCACTCAACACGCAATGCCTCCAGATATCGGCAGAAAGTGGGGAACCGTGTGTCTTAACACAAGGTTCCCTCTGCCTACTAGCAGGGTAGGGTATGCGGGATACAGCGTGAAGCTGATTTAATTTTAATTTTGATTTTAGCATGAAGTAAATATAGTCGCCGTAAATTAGGTAACGGTTAAGCTTTATAATGCATTAACAAACCAAGAAATATTAAATCACAATTTAATTACTGAAACATGAAATAATATAATTAACCATAACCATTTTAATTTTTCAATGAAACAGTAATTTGTCGTGAATGTAAAGTTAATTTGTGAAAAATGATTATGATTATTTGAAGTTATATATTTTTTATGTATCTCGTATATAGCAGGGTAGGCTGGTGAACCTGGTGTTAAAACACTCTGCGCCACACTTTCCGCCGAATTCTTGAAGCATTGTTAAATGGCGGAGATCAACGCCGTGCTTTGCCTCGACACCATAGCGATGAAATGGAATTATTAAATATTTCACTTCCTTCAGTGAGAATCGAATCCACAAACTGTCGCGCTTATAGTCACACGCTTGTGCTCCTCGTAAATAAGTTTCAAAATCAAATAAATCAGCTTCACGCTGTATCCCGCACACAGCAGGGTAGGCAGAGGGAACCTAGCGTAAGACACTCCGTTCCCCACTTTCTGCCGAATTCTGGAGGTATTGCGTGCCGCCCTTTGCCTCGACACCAAAGCGAAGAAATGAAAATATAAATGTAAATAAATATTTCCTTGAGTGGGGAACCCACAACCAGTCGATTTTACAGTCACACTTTGTGCCCCTGCGCCACGACTGGCCTCAAAAACAAATCTTACAAATAAATATAAGCATAGTAAAACTAACCTTTCGTTCTGCCAAATCTGCGGTCGGCAGGAAGCCGGCGAAGCTGCCCTCCAGCATGTCAGGGTTGCCACAAATAGCGTGTCCAGTGTCACAATAATATGAACATTTTCCGTGGAAACAGAAATTGTTCGCGGGAGATACGAAGAATGTCTTTAGGATGTCACCTTCTGTCACGTCGTATATTTCAGTTGTCATATTGAGGACTCGACCCACGACCGGCATCGCCCGGCGAAAGCCGAGAATCCTGGTTCAGAATATGTGTTTATTAAATATGGTATCGTGCTAGGTTTGTTTAAATAAAAATAAAATAAATCAGCTTCACGCTGTATCCCGCACATAGCAGGGTTGGCAGAGAGAACCTAGTGTTAACACACTCCGTTCCCCATTTTCTGCCGAATTCTGGAGGCATTGCGTGTTGAATGGCAGAACTCAACGCCGCGGTTAGCCTCGACACCAGAGCGAAGAAATGGAAATATAAATTTAAGTAAATATTTCATCTCTTCGAGTGGGGATTGAACCCACAACCAGTCGGTTTTACAGTCACACCTCGCTGCGCCACGAATGTCCTCAAATGAAAGTAATTAAGATGAGAAAATAAATGTGTCGTACAAGTAGACCAAGCCACGCGGTGGCCACTATACCTAATAAAATACCAAGCAAAGCTAACATTTTGCGTCTCTTTTGCGCTTTTCATAAAAATAGTCAACAAAAACCATCAAAGAAATATATTTTAGAACACATTTATTAGTACAATTGCAACCACGGCCCACAACCAGCATTCCTCGACGGAAATGCTACATCCTGGATCAAAAGTTACTTGTATCAATTTTTACATCCGTATTGCTCAAGAATGATGTGATTGTAGGGAATTAGATAGAACGCATTTAGCTGTGAGTCACAATCGTACTCCTTATTTATTGTTAGACAAGTCATATGTGGAACATGTTCACTGTGCAATTATTTATTTGTGATAAAGTTGTTTATTTAATCATATAAATATACAACTAAACATATTTCAAATGAATTTTGTAAGTAAATATCGTTACTCATTTCCTGTCGAATTCTGGAGGCAAAGCGTGCTGAGTGGCGGAACTTAACGACGCGCTTTGCGTCAACACCAGAGCGGAGAAATGAAAATATTAAACATTTCCTCTTCGAGCGGGAACCGAACCCGCAACCCCCTACCTACCCCTGCGCCACGACTACCTTAAATATTTTCATTAACAAAATACATTGTTGTATGAAAAAAAAATTAATTACACATTGAAAAAACACTATTATCATATTGAAAAAGGGTTGTGCACTTTAGCTAACAAATTGCTTTTCTTTTACAAGTAAAATCGGTTAACCGTATATACGTACGCATAATTATCCCGTGTGACAACCCTAATTAGTTTTACATCGTTTATAATTGCCTTCCCTACTGCTACTGGTGTAGGGTGCTATTACATATGGAATATTACATATTAATTAAATGTTAATTTGTTATCTATTATATATACTGTCAACTGTAGTTTGATAATAATAATGTTTTGTGGACAAATAAATTTAATTTTTTAATTTATTTTTATATTTAAAAGAAAATTACTTGAGGCCAGTTGTGGCGCAGGAGCACTATGTGTGGTTGTGAATTCGATCCCCAATCGAGTATATGAAATATTTATTCAAATGTATATTTTCAATTTGCTTCGCTCTTGTGTCAAGACCAGCGCGGCGTTGAGTTCCGCCACTCAACACGCAATGCCTCAAGAACACGCCGGAAAGTGGGGAACGGTCTTAACACAAGGTTCCATCAGCCTACCCTGATGTGTGCGGGATATACTGGTAGCGGTAGCTGATTTATTTATTTTTTTATAAACAAAAGTAGATTTTTTACTTATAATCGATTAAATGACTCATATTTTTCATATATTTTATAAAACGTTTAAGACAAAAGACTACTTTTTACGAAGAAACAGTAGTAATATTTACCTAGTCAATAGGCGTAAGAAGTTTGATAAGCATTACGTTGTAGTAAAGTTATTTTACCTACGTCCTTAACTACGTCTAAATAATATATTTAGATACATATAAAATTTTTAACATATGAATTACTTCTTACTACTGAATAATAATAATAAATATACTTTAATGCACATTTAAAAAAAGAAAACACCTTAGAAACTTAAAAATAATAATAAAAAAATTACAACAAGGCGACCTTATCGCTTGAAGCGATCTCTTCCAGGCAACCTTTGGATTTCATAAAATAAAGCCAGAAGAAATTCATAATAGACTGAACTGAACTAAATGGTCAGAGCGTGGGTTCCCAGGCACCAAGTTCTCTCTCTCGGGTTCAAATTCCGCTATGTACAAATTTTAATACGTTTCTAAAAAAAGTCATATATTACTTAGAAATAATTGACATCATCATTCTCAAAAAAAAGCATATTATAATAAAAAAATAAAATAATTACTCAAGATATAACATTATATTAATCTCACCTATCTAGATGAAAAGCCGCAATCTCGGCGTTGTGCCTCTCGTAGTCCGAGAAGTAGAAGTGGTTCGGCAATGTTTGGACATCCCGCGCGAATCTGTCGACAGGAAGTATTATTATGTTTTACTTACCGCTGTTTCCCTTTTGCTTGTACAACATCTTCGTAATATTAACGAAATGCTAAGATATTTTTACAATATTTTAGTTTTGATTTTAAAAGTATGAACGTTTTAAGCATTAAGTTTCATCAACAAATGGGTTTAAAGTGTTGTATATTATGAAAAATAGTAGTTTTTACTGTGTGATGGTTATATTCTTTTATTTCGCTGTCAGAAAAGACAAAAACATAGTTTTTCTTATAGAAATTATAGAAAAAATATATATGCACTATATTTCTATTAATTTAGTAGCTCTATTTTTTTTAAGAACTTACTTTAAGCAAACACCCAAATAAATATACGCATTTTTTATCAACGTTTCTTTTACTTTTGTAAAAAAAAAACTTCTTTTAAAGCTTTATCTATTCATCTAATTGAGGAAAATTATAAAGTAAGTACTTTGGTTAATCTAAAATCTTCTCTTGGTCTAACGACCAGACCAGAGGAGATAACTCAAGATTTTTTCTTATAGTGTAAGAATAGATAAGGGCCACAAGAGTTTGATATGAGATAAAACACGTCTTCTAGTGTTGATTATTTGATTAAACCATATCTACAAATGTACTATCTTAAAATATTATTTTATAAAAGTACCTAACGAGCTATACTGCTGATGACTGTAAATTGGTTATTATATAAAGATTTTCTTAGAACATGTTAAAAAAAAAAAAAAAATTAAATTAGCTTCACGCTGTATCCCGCACACAGCAGGGTAGGCAGAGGGAACCTAGTGTTAAGACACTCCGTTCCCCACTTTCTGCCGAATTCTGGAGGCATTGCGTGTTGAGTGGCAGAACTCAACGCCGCGCTTAACCTCGATACCAGAGCGAAGAAATGGAAATATAAATTTAAGTAAATATTTCATCTCCTCGAGGGGGGATCGAACCCACAATCAGTCGGTTTTGCAGTCACACCTCGTACCGCTGCGCCACGTCATGTTATTATATCAATTTTGAATTTGCTTATTATAGTAAATTTATGACCTCGTACTAATCCATGGGGAAGTTCTTAATTAGAATTGTAGTTATATAAATTACCAGTAATTGGTAAACGAATATGTAATAATATAATTATAAGGTACGTATGCATTATACCTTTTATATTAAAAATAATTAAAATGTTTTGAAAATTCGTCGAAATAACTTATTTTTAAAAATTGGACACAGATGATTTTGAGTGTTAAGACAGTCCGTTCCCCATTTTCCATCGTATTCTGGTGACATTGCATGTTGAGTGGCGGTGTCAACGCCAGAGCGAAGAAAATGGAAATATATATATATATATATATATACACGTTTAAAATTAACTTGAAGTATTATGCATAAAGCTCTTTCGATATGTCTAAATATAGCTATTATATGTCGAGGCGGAAATTATAGCAATATTTAGACATATCGAAAGAGCTTTATGCATAATACTTCAAGTTAATTTTAAACGTAACCTTACTAATAAACACATAATCAGAGGTCGTCGTGGTCCCACGCATGTGCCAAAAAGCGTGTGACTGTAATCGTGACGGTTGTGCGGTCAATTCCCACTCGGAAAAATTAATGATTAATTATTAATATTTTCTATTCCTCGCTCTCCACCACCGCCTCCAGAATTCGGCGGAAAACGAGAAACGGACACTAACACTAACACTAGATACCCCTGCCCTAATCTTCTATATACGAGATACAGCGTGAAGCTGAAAAAAAAATACAAAATCATATCGTGGTCCCTTATTAACTACAAAAGCAACATAATCTTTCCGCATTAAGCCGTGTGCTATAGCAGGTATACTATATCAATACGTCGGAAGCAAAACGTTATAAAAGACGCTTAAATCGTTTAAATCGTGAAGCTGGTTAGATAGCAGCGATTCAGGTAATGTATGGCTCTGGATGTCGTCCGATTCTGGATCTGGAACTCTACTGGATCAGATCGACACAGGAGATCTATTATTCTACGTACGTATAATATTATTCATATATGTTTATGATACAAAGTTTATTCTTGTTATCGGTTGTATTTTAATTTTTATATTATAATACTTTGCTTAATATTATAAATGTGAATGTAAGCTTGTATGTTACGCTTTCCCGTCAAAATTAATTAACTGATTGTGATGAAACTTTGTAGACATATTTTTAGAGGTTTTAAAAACGACATAGGATACTTTATAATTTAAAAAAAATGAGAAATAATTATTTGTTGGCTATCATATATAAATATGCATTATAAGATAGGTTTTTATATATTTTTTTGGGGCAAAATGTAGATAGATAATGAAATATATTTTAACAAAGGAAAATAGAGGACAAAGTGGCTGGCTAAAGTTAGAAAATTGCCGACCTAAGAAAATCAAGTGTAATTAAATATGATCCAAGACATTATATAACCAAAAATAGAAATCAATGAATTTTGAATATTAATATATTATTGAAATACAAAGTGGTAACAATTGACAACAACTATTTCACTAAAATCAATTTTTTACACATAAAAAAATTGTAAAGGAAAAAGTTGAAAAAGTAAGTAGCTCTTTGAATTCATATTTTTAAATTTTGTTTCTAAATCTAATTTTTGGTAAGGTTTGATGATTACACTTTAACAGACAATACAAAAAGTTTTAATTATTTTATTGAGTTCTTTTATTTTGCATATACTTTTATATTATATATACTGCTTGATTTGTTGACATGACAACGTCTTATAATTCGATGAACGTCGACTTCACGCACGAAATAGCATGACTCATTGTCACGTTCCGTCTGAGCCGAGAGTGCAAGCGAGAGCGAGAGCGAAACAAAACGATCGGTCTAAGAGTTCGGCTTGTGACGTATCTATTGATTAATTAATAACATGTAATTGATTAATATATTTTAAGTCAAAAATAATATTCTGATTAACAAGTGCACTTGTGAATGAATGAATGAATATTAATTTACCGATTTTTTTTTCAATTAATTCCTTCATTGTATTTTACAAAATAATAATAATAATAAATTATTTACTTCATAAAAGTATGCAATTCTACGTCAATGATTTTTTATGACGTTATCATGTAAAATTATCGTCCCTATACTGACTTAACAGACAACCAGCATTTTTTTACTATAGATAAGTAAATATATTTCACTTTAGTAATAGTATGTTTTGTATTCCGCATCTTATATTTCGATTATAATTACGATAATGGTAGGTGTTTTCAAGATGATGCGTGCATCAGCCTAACCTCACAGAGGTATAAGAGTCAATGAGCTATCTCTATTAAGAATTCTAATACATTTTTTTTAATATATATTTTTTCTTCTAATACATTTTTTTCTAATATATTTCTAATGTATTTTTTTCTAAGTTTAAATTTAGCTCACATACATTTTCTTCTTATTATTATTTTTTTCATTCTCTATAATTATGAATACATGAAAATTAATAATAACATAATCAAGAAGAGTAACTAAGACTTGTAGATATGAAACATTGTTATTTAATCAATTGGTTTATTCCCAATGACCTTAGTCTTATAAGTTCAACTACGACACGATCAATTACAATAAATTAAAACAAAATAATATAAAATAACATTATTATTATTATTTGCTACAATTTTCCCCGAAGTTAAAATTAAAATAAAATACTTTTGTAACCTCTATCTATCTATATTTATATAAAAATAGGTTAAAAATTTCTACCTGTAAAACTATCACCGGTTGGGTAACTATATCGACTATCGCAATTTATCGTCCCTAAGCGGATAGCGGCTATCACCATCCCCTTGATATGTCACAGGGATAACCCCTTGAGTATATAATTTTTCTTATAAATCTTTCTTGTTCAATTTTATTATCTAGGTTGAGACTGGAAAAGGGAAACCGCGTTTGTTTAGGTTTTTTTATAGCTTAAAGCCAATTTGTAATAACTGTTTCTGGTATTTTAATAAAAAAAAATAATAAAATTTAAAAATATATTTATAGTTATTTCAGATAATGAAACAAAATAATTGTAATAAAAAATTCAAATTCATTTTGAAGTGTTAAAAGCCCTTTGATATTTAATACGTTAGCCATTTGTAAAAGACGAGATGTCCCTTCAGAGTGATGTCAACATCATTTTGTTATCACCGATAACTGACATTGAAATGATGTTTTATACTTTAATAAATATTCGTTATTTAATAAAACTGTTAATTGGTTAATATTATTTTTGAATTATTTTAAATTTTTTGTTCTTTTTTTTTAATAATCAGCTTCACGCTGTATCTTGCATATAGCATTGTGGGAATCTAGTGTTAAGCACTCCGTTAGCCGTTTTTGCATTGGCGCCATAGCGAAGAATTGAAAATACTAATAAATAATAATTCTTTTAAAACATTTTTAAAGTGTTATTCCACACCTAGGAAAGTTAAATACTTATTTAGAAAACATATAAAAATTTGAACGTAGCGGGACTCGAACCCGCGCCTCCTGGAAACCGAGCATGACTGACCTGGTTGGTTTCCAGGAGGCGCGAATTTTTATACGTTTTCTAAATAAGTAAATAATAACTCATTCCCCCAAATGGGGATTGAATCTACAATTGTCACACACAGTCACGCCCCTGTGCCCCTGCACGACGACCTATATTTTTGCATATTTTTTTAAAGAAATATAGAAATAATATATAATTATAATATCTACTACTATAACTTAATAAAATTATAATTCCTGACTAAAGTTTGAATAGAATTTAATAATATTAGGACAAGAACTTTATAAAAGCTGCAGAACTTAGAAAACTCACCACTTACTACAATAACACTTGTAGTTCCGAACAGTGGGCAAGTCTCTAAGCCGATCAGCCGTGAAAGAATTTTCTCGAACTTTCATGAATGGAACCAACACGCAAGGTTCCCAACGAGGTGACAAAACTTGAGAACGTGCTCTCGAAACTATTCTACTTATTCAAACTTCTTGTACATTGTGGGTGACAAGGAGTAAGTGGTCTTAATCGACAACGAAATGAAAATACGTCATTGGGTTATGTATTTTATAAAGGAGTACAATTAAAGAGTAAAATCTGATGAATAAACTGTTTCAACATTGGTATGTTTACAAGTACTACTTAGTAGGAAGCAAAGGGAACCTGGGAACCTACTGCTAATTGACTCCGCCCTCATTAATACGCTTCCGTTTTGCTCTTTCCGCCGAATTCTAAAGGTTCTAAACGTTCTAATTGCGTGTTCATTGGCGAGACTCTATGCTGCGCTTTGACTCATTACCAGAGCGAAGAAATGAAAATATTACATATTTCATTTCGTCGAGTGGGAATCGAACCCACAACCTGCATGTCGCACGCTTGTGCCCCTGCCCCTCAATTAATATTGATATTAATTTTATATACTAAACTATCTAAGTTAATTTACAATGTATTATAAAGTATTAACTTACAGGATGTAATTAGGCGGTAGTATTTATGTACTATAAATACAGATTATATAGATAAGTATAATCTTGATAAAATACAAAGAGATATTATGATAACTATTAGATATAAATTATATAATTTTATGGCACGCGATTCTTACTCTAGGTACAGTACGGTCAACGAGTCGTGGCCGATCTGAAATTAGGTTTTCCAAATTTATTGAAAAAAAGAGGAAAATCATAAAAAATCAGAGAAAATCATAAAACTAAATCTCCTCAGCTACTTACAGCTAACTTTAGTGGCCACGATTCGTTGACCGTACTGTATATTTTGTAGAAACGGGGATGCCTATTGTGAACTTCCGGAAACAATCACAGAGGCCCGTACAAATATTGGTTTATGTGAATTTAACCACCCAAATAGAAGACTTAGTTACAAGTTTCAACGGAAATCAAACAGAAAAGTACTTCATTTAATTATAGTACAATGATGACGAAGTTACTACGACTTGAGAAATATATGATTATAAAATACAGGGGCACCAACGTGCGACTGTAAACGCTAAAGGTTGTGGGTTCGATTCCTAGTCGAGGAAATAAAATATATTAATTATTTAAATTTATTTTAGTTGCGTAAACATCGTGTTCAGCCACTCAACATTCAATTCCATCAGGATTCGGTGAAAAGTGGGGAACGGAGAGTCTTAACACTAGGTTCCCCCTGCCTACTCTTCTATCCTGGATACAGTGTAATGATGAGAAAAAAAAATATTTTTTTTTGTAATTATTAGGTATAATCGGAAACGATGTTGTTTTCTTTTTTTGTTTTTTTTTATAGAATCAATAAAACACCAAATTAAAAAAAAATAATATAATATTTTGAAAGTGAACTTACCTCATTGGTTTAAACAGTGCTTGGACGCCGTTAGGATAGTCGATGATAAGCTTAAGCTGCGTCCCGCCTTCTTTTTGTTCTGTAGAATTAAAAAATGTTAAAATTATCATTATTTAACTAAAGAATAAGGAAAGAACACTAAACAATAACTTGGGGCCAGTCGTGGCGCACGATAGGTTGTGGATTCGATTACCACTCGAGGAAATGAAATATTTACTATTTTCACTGCTCTGGTAACGCCACTCTAGAATTCGGCAGAAAGTGGAAAACAGAAATGTCCAGAAGGACCTCAAGGGACTATAGATATATAGATATGGTTTGAATTTCAATTCGATATGTCCATGCGTTCCTGAGATAAAGGCAGACAGATAAACCGACAGACAGACAGAGGGGCAACAAAGTAATCTCATAAGAATAGCTTTTTCCTTAAAAAGTACCGAAGTCTACAAAAAATTAAGCAATATTCGAAAAAAAAAATATTCTGTGTTCTATTTCATACAATCTGATGTAGATACATTGATAAATAATTGAAATTAATAATTAAACATGTACCAAAACCATTCATTTAGAACAAGTAGTCTATTTATATCATAAACATTATAAAAATATTATTTTGATATCTTATCAAGATATTTAGGCTTATTGAAGCCAGTCGTGGAGCAGCGACACAAGCGTGTGACTGTCAACGCGGCAGGTTGTGAGCTTTGGTGTCGAGACAAGGCGCGGCGTTAAGTTCCGCCACTCCTCACACAATGCCTCCAGAATTCAATGGAAAATATGAAACAGAGTATGTTAACACTAGTTTCTACCTACTTAATACTGAAAGTATTTATTTATTTACCTAGGCCTATACCATTCATTTGCCACATTATACATTTAAAGGTGTTTTTTTAATATCTTATAAATCGAATTATTATTGTTGTGACCACTTGATTTAATTGAAATTGAAGTACGACCTCACAGTTAATGAAAATCACAAGTAAGGCTATTCTTGAAAGTTGTCTATGAACCCAATCGATGGCAATGGAATTAAGTAATAATTACGATATATCTAAAAATAGGTTTGAACTATAGAGGTTTTAACAATGGAATCCATTTAAGCGCTTTAAATATTAAAGTCCAATTGGAAGTAAAGGGCGATTGCTGGAACCATTGTCCGACCTAACCCTATACTGATTTTAGAAACCGACTTCATTTAAAATACATATCATATTGTATATTGAATGAAGAAACTCACTAGCTGTGTATTCGAGATTAAATCAAATCAAATAGCCTTACTTTGTATCCTGTACACAGCAGGGTAGGCAGGGGGAACCTAGTGTCAATACACTCCGTTCTCCTACTTTCCGCCGAATTTTTCGAGGCATTGTATATTGAGTGGTGGAACTTTACACTGAGCGTTTGCCTTGGTGCCAGAGCGTAGAAATGAAAATATTAATAAATAATAATTTATTTTCGAGTGGGGCTCGAACCCACAACCGTCGCGTTACAGTCACACACTTGTGACCCTGAAAGCCGACGATGTATTTGACATGACTGTTGAAATTACTATCGAATATATTGTTTCATGTTTGCTTAGTATTGTAACAATTCAAGGGCAGCTCTTGTGTAAATAAATCTAAAACAAACATAGCCTTGGTTCGCTACTCAATTTCTTATTAATTTACTAGTGTCTGGTGGTTCGTATATTCGTTGTTATTAAAAATTTTGATTTCTTCACGGATTTTTGTAAGAAAAGGTGTCCTTTCGTCAGATGTGATATTCCTGATTGCATTTCTTTTCAATTAACTTCAAAAAAGAATGTTATCATTTTCAAAACTGACTTTAAAAAAGAGAGAGGTTACCAATTCGCCCGAATATTTTTTATGTATGTTCTCGTCCATATGCCAAAATGTTAGTTTGCACAAAAATAATACTTATGTAATTAAGATTGAAGTTTTATATAGTACAACCACTACCTACTAGTTTAGGAAGCATCCTTTTGAAATCGGTGCCAAATGAAACAAACAGGCTTAGTAATTTGATATGATGCATATGTAACACCTTACAATATAAGGTAGTGGCATAAGCTTGACAACGACTTCAAAATTATCAAATCTTTTTTTAAATATATTTGTTTAATAAAATCAAGAAGGCCAGTCGTGGCGGAGGGACACAAGGTGTGACTGTAAAACCTACTGGTTGTGGGTTCGATCTCCACTCGAGGAGATGAAATATTTATTTAAATTTATATTTCCATTTCTTCGCGCTGATGTCGAGTCAAGCGCGGCGTTGAGTTCTGCCACTTAACACGCAATGCCTCCATAATTCGGCAGAAAGTGGGGAACGGAGTGTCTTAACACTAGTTTCCCTCTACCTACCCTGCTGTAGTATACAGCGTGATACAGCGTGAAGCTGATTTATTTTTTATTTTATTTTAACAAAATCAAAGTATGTTTTGTTAAGTTTTTTTTAAAAATTTTTAGTTTATTGTTTAGTCGGTTTTTTTTGTTGAGAATTATTTTTTTTATATTTTATTAATATAATTGTAGATACAGGCGTATGCGGTGCTGTTTACTATTAGCTAATATTTATCTATCTATACATATAATAAAATTGTACCGATCACTGTCTGTACATGGAAGATGTATGAGAAAATATATTACAGGTGACATTTATCAATTTAATAGAACCCAAAACAATTTTTTTTTTAATTTTTGTCTGCCCGTTTGTGCACGCTTATCTGAGAAATGGCAAAACCGATTTAAATGCAATTTGTCCATTATATTTTGACAGATTTTCTTTGACATATATTATTTGATATCGAGTTATATCCATATAAAGTATTTTGTTGTACAGAATTCCAAGAAAATAATAATTTTAATGAATTGGCGGAAACTTTACTTTCCTGTGTGGATATTGTCTTTAAAATGATAATATTGTTTGTACACTTAAGTAATTCTGATTAGTAAGCAAATAATTATGTCGTTCGAGCGGGTGAAGCCGCGAGCGGGTCACTAATATAGAAAAGAAACCCTAGTATTAAGACACTCCGTTCCCCACTTTGAGGTATTGCCCAATTTTTGAGGTATTGCCCAATTTTTGAGGCATTGCGTGTTGAGTGGCGAAACTCTACGCCGGATTTTGCTTTGATACCCGAGCGGAGGTATGCACTACGACGGCCTAACGAATACGAGAAAAGAAAAAAAAAATCGAGAAATTATAAAATTTCTATACAATTTTACTTTAACCATATTAGTGGGTTTGGTATTCAGAGCAAGTGCGATTAGTATACAATTTATAGAGTAGTTCCAACTTGTTCCACTTGTTTGGTGGCGATTGTTAAATTTTGCAACTCAGAAAATATATTCAAATGAGAGATCTAGTTATACTTGAAAATAAACTAATATTGCACAATTTTATGGTTCATAGATTTATTACCTATTTGAACCATTTTAATAAAACACGGCGTGGTAACTAATTGTTATATGGTATTATGAATGACTGGTTGCAAGCTCCCAGGTTCGATTTCTATTAGAAATTGTATGAAAACCTAGTTATTCGTATGTCTTTGTTTTCAGCTTCAATTCCGTATAGCATGGTAGGCAAAGCGAACCTGGTGTTGAGACACTCCGTTACCCACGCTTTGCCTTCTTACAAGAACTAAAAAATAACATTAAATCAGCTTCACGCTGTATACCGCACACAACAGAGTAGGCAGAGAGTACCTAGTGTTAAGAAACTCCGTTCCCCACTTTCTGCCGAATTCTGGAGGCATTGCGTCTTGAGTGGCAGAGCTAAACGCCGTGCTTAACCTCGACACCAGAGCGAAAAAATGGAAATATAAATTTAAGTAAACATTTCATCTCCTTGAGTGAGGTTCGAACCCATAACCAATAGGTTTTACAGTCACACTTCGTACCGCTGCGCCACGACTGGCATCAGCTAAGAAATGATAATATTAAATTGACTGGGCATCGAACCCACAAACGTCGCGTCTACAGTCGCACGCTTGAGCTATTACGGCACACACTTTTCATTACCAAAATAAGAATCAGATCAGTCATCAGATTACATACCTGATAGGTATTGCTGCTATAATTTCGGTTTCTAGACTATTAAAACTATCTAGTTATTACTACATAGCAAGAACTGCTATTCCTAAGTCTGATATTTAATTGCAAATATAATTTAAATACCAAGGTTGACCATTCCATTAAATAAGTTAATAAATTAAAATTAAAATTAAATTAAATTAAAAATTAAATTTATTTATTTAAAAAATGTAACATTATACGTACCGACATGCAGTATAGGGGATGTAGACATGTCCTGCAGTATAGCCCCGACAAGGGGTTCCCCGTCTTCGTATAATTCGTGCTGTGCTATTTTCAATTGAAACTTTTCCAAATTTGATGCGTTTACACTGCAAACAAAAAGAGAAGCTCAAAAAATGGAATAATATATTTAAAAAATCAGTTTCACGCTGTATCCCGCACACAGCAGGGTAATCAGAGGGAAGGGAACTTAGTGTTAAGACACTCTGTTCTCCACTTTTCGCCGAATTTTTCGAGGTATTCCGTGTTGAGTGGCGGAACTGAACACCGGGCTTTTGTTCGGTTTTGTGTTGGTGCCAAAGCGAAGAAATGAAAATATTGATAAATAATAAATGGCTAATATTAATGTTGTAGCTGACATTTTTGCATAAATCTTTCCTTGTAATAACTTATTCTAATTTATGGCGACATGGATGTACTCGTACATTGTTTAATATGTATAAGTATTTATTTGAGTAATGTTTATCTTTATAGCATGACTAACCTTACACCATTTGAACTTTGATTTAGCACATACATACCTAACATGATCCTAATAATATAGACTAGCTAGTTTTAAACATATTATAAAGAAATCGACGATCCTTAGGTAAAGTATCATATCAAATCAAAATCAAATCAGCTTCACGCCAACCTAATGTTAAGACACTCCGTTCCCCACTTTCTGCCGAATTCGGGAGGCATTGCGTGTTGAGTGGTAGAACTCAACGCCGCACTTTGCCTCGACACCAGAGCGATGAAATAGAAATATAAATTTGAGTAAATATTTCATCTCCTCGAGTGGAGATCGAACCCACAACCAGTCGATTTTACAGTCACACTTTGTGCCGCTGCGCCACGACTGGCCTCAGGTTGCAAGCTCCTAGGTAAGTATCGAAAGCGAAAAATGGCAAATATCTTTCATTGCTGTTTTGAACTACTAAAAAGCGTAGTTTTCGTTTACATACACGTTAAAAAAATGGATAAATAACTATTTTTTTTGATATTTTGACAAAAACTATACTTATTAGTAGTTTAAATGAGCGATAAAAACATTTACGACTTTTCGCTTTCGATACTTTACCTAGAGACTAAAGAAACTGAACACCTGGCTCAACGGGACAGTGGAATATCAATAGAGCCACTTTAAATTTACAGCACACATTCTTTAACCTGCTTGTTAATGTCGAGATTTACATGGAAGATTTTCCGGCGGCGTGTTGGTTTTGGCTGCGTGGAACACATAAGAGGACGTGAGCTGGTTGCTGAGGAGCCGGGACTCCAGGCGACAGAACTGAATACTAAGGAGCCTACGTGCTACGTCCTCGATTTGTGGTATGCCCTGATAACCTGCATTTAGAAATCAAGCCGTATGCTATAAAATTTATTGACTCTCTTTCGGTGTGAATTGTGCTCGTGTCGAATGGGAATTCAAAACGCCAGACTCGATTTAGTACAAATGGACGTTTAGAATTCTGAATGGCTAACTTGATATATTGCCCTGGCAACTTTTACTCTGCAGGTAATAGATTTCATTTTTTTTCCAGGATATATAGTGATAAATGTGTTTTGACACAACATTAATCGATTTAGTATTTGTATAATATTTTTAAACAGTACCTATGTCTGTCAATTATGAAGAATTCTAATCCATATTAATATTTATTATATTTAGTCAAATATCCACCCAATTTTTTTTAAGTTCAATAAACAAGCCACTTTAATTTGCAGTAAAGAAAATACCTTAAAGAATATTCTCTCTTTATTACACATTCTCCTAGATGAGCCAAGAACATGGCACAAAATTATTCATATATCAAAGCAACCCTTTTTGTGATACATGAATTTAGCTATAAGGTCTCGTCATATCTTGAGCGGCGTTTGAGGAAGCCCTCATGCATTCATTCCATTTAGTTTTATTGTCAAAGACCCGCGCCTATCTCCGTAACTGGATTTTAAATAAGATTCCTGGCAAAGCTGGTAAAATTCGCTTTACAAGATAAAAAAGGTCGCCCTGTCTGCTACATTATAGAATCAGTCTATCCTACAAGTATGATATTATGACCTTTTTTTATATTACTATCGAAAATCTTTACAACCAAGAGAAATAAAGAGTTAAGAGCGAAGCGAGCATGTGATATTTTTCATTTCATTTGTCCTTCTCCTATGAGATTTGGTCTAATATTTACTTTGGTGAAATTACGTCAACCATTGGGCGACCTGTTTAGCTTTGATGCATACTTCAGAGCTCAGCTCGGGTTATTCGTTGGGGATGAAAGGCGACGGCTTTTAGGATGTAGGAACAGTCTACTATTCTTATTATGATGAATACCGTATATTTTAAGTTTAACTTGAAATTTCATAGGTTTTTCAACAGTTCATTTTATATTAAGTAAAAAATTAAATTAAATTAAATCAGCTTCACGCTGTATCACGCACACAGCAGGGAACCTAGTGTTAAGACACTCCGTTCCCCACTTTTTACCGAATTTTGCGTGTTGAGTGGCAGAACTCAACGCCGCGCTTAACCTCGACACCAGAGCGAAGAAATGGAAATATAAATTTAAGTAAATATTTCATCTCCTCGAGTGGGGATCGAACCCACAACCAGTCGGTTTTACAATCACACCTCGTGCCGCTGCGCCACGACTACCCTCAAAGTATATTAAGTAAAATATAAAAATTTGACTAAAATTTGAATGGGCAGTTTTAGTAATTATTAGAGACGACTCTAAGAGCCACTTGCGAAATTTTATTGAATGTGAAACAAAATGGTTGAATCTTTAACTGCAATACACGTTATATCAAAGTTTAATTGCAGCAATAAAGGAGTATCTAACAGTTTAATTCGGCGACTTTCGGCGCTCCATAAATTATACTTGTGGATGTCAGCTGTCGGCAACTTTCCCAAATTTTACTTGTAATGTCCTTTTGCAGTCGTTTTTCGTAGAACAATTTTAATTAATATTTCTTAGTTAGGTTCTTATGTTAATCTGTGGTTGCTTAAATATTAATAGTACAATATAAATGGATATATAACTTTATTAAAATATCTATTAAATTAAAATATTGTAATAGCAGCAGTGACGCCGAACTGATCAGTTGTACTTTTATTTCATTTTTTTAATTAAATTTTATTTTAACAACCAATAAACTTGGAATGGAATATTCAAAATATAAATAAGCGCAACAGTACGAAAAAAACATTTAATTTAAATAGTACAAATATAAATTAAAAAATAGTATAAAGAGAAAATAAAATAGAAGACAAATAAAACTACAAAATTAATTCTTACCTAGGTTCTAAATCCTCCATTTCCCCTATAGTTGGGTTTTCTGGTCTCAGAACATTTAGATCCCTATGAGGTGGTACGACAACTGGGTTATCGTCAGCCTTGCCTTGAAGTTGGAGTACTAATATCCTTTGCAGATCCTCGAAGCGGTCTGCAGGTGTCGACGGAGTTCGTGGCTCCACATCGCCTCCACTCGTCTCACTTGGCGCTGACTGTTCATATTCTTTTGAACTATTGCTGCCATTACTGTAAATGGAAGATAAAATACAATAATGTTATTAAGACATTATATTTTAACTTAAAATACTAAATTTAAAAGTACTATGCCGGTTCAGGCCGGTCGTGGCGCAGCGGCACGAGGTATGACTGCAAAACCGACTGGTTGTGGGTTCGATCCCCACTCGAGGAGATTGAAATATTTACTTAAATTTATATTTCCATTTCTTCGCTCTGGTGACGAGGTTAAGCGCGGCGTTGAGTTCTGCCACTCAACACGCAATGCCTCCAGACAGTGGGGAACGGAGTGTCTTAATACTAGTTTCCCTCTGCCTACCCTGCTGTGTGCGGGATACAGCGTGAAGCTAATTTATTTTTATTTATTTTAAAAGTACTATAAATTCAAATTGTTTAAGTTATAATATTTTATTAATATTAATTCGAAAAATCATTGATTAATAATAGCCAGATTGAATAAAGCACTCTTTAAAGTCTTAAGGAAGACTTGAATGGATTTAAGCCAATTAGTTTCACAAAATATTCCATATAGAAATAAACGTCTAAGCCTTTTCAAATTCAATTGTTTTGTTAATTCCAATTTAATTTTAAAATGTTAATATCACATTGTTATAAACATCAATATTAATAAAAAATACTTTTTTTTTTCAGCTTCACGCTTCTATATACTGTAAGTAAAATAAACATGAGGCCAGTCGTGGCGCAGCGGCACGAAGTGTGACTGTAAAACCGACTGGTTGTGGGTTCGATCCACACTCGAGGAGATGAAATATTTACTTAAATTTATATTTCCATTTCTTCGCTCTGGTGTCGAGGTTAAGCGCGGCGTTGAGTTCTGCCACTTAACACGCAATGCCTCCAGAATTCGGCAGAAAGTGGGGAACGGAGTGTCTTTACACTAGGTTCCCTCTGCCTACCCTGCTGTGTGCGGGATACAGCGTGAAGCTAATTTAATTAATTTTTTTTTAAATAAACATTTTTGATTTAAAAACGAAAAGTTTAAATTAAATGTATGTATTTAAAATGACGATGGCTCGTGTTCCGGCATTCACAAAGCAGCAATGTCTTAATAAGATCCTCTTACGGTGGAAATGGAAATTTTTACTACATTTTTTCATATAAGGGATGTTATCTAATGTATAAAACATTAATACATTTAATTAAAAAAATACATATTTTGGAGAAACTTTATATTTTTTTCTATTTATGTTTACATGCTTTTGTAGAATGATCAAAATAAAGGAAGAGAAGAAGGATTTTTCTATTTCAGTTTGAATTAATTTAAAGTTATTGATATTCGAAAGCTAAATTGAATAAATAAAACATGTTAAATATAAAAAAAATCTTTTTACTTTGACCGTCGCTTGCACTCAGAAAATTTGCGATATCTCCACAAATTATATTTAAATAAATAGTGAATGACAGTGTATCTCCATTAAATAATGTTATTTTAATATATTTTTTAACTTCATACTGTATAACTACATACAAGATGGGCAGAGCGAACCTAGTGTTAAGACACTCCGCTTCCCACTTTCCGCCGAATTCTTAAGGCACTGCGAGCTGAATTTGCCTCGACACCGGAACGAAGAAATGTCGACATTAAATATTTCCTTTCCTCGACTGGGAATCCAACCCACAACCAGTCACACGCTTGTGCTTCTGCGTGGCAGAACCTTTAACTAGCCTCAATTAAGATATTCATTGTAAAATGAAGTATTTTTTAAACATTTACACTCGAGGAAATGAAATCTTTACTTAAATTTATAATTTCATTTCTTCACTCTGGTGTCTAGGCAAAGCGCGGTGTTGAGTTCTGCCACTCAACACGCAATGAGTCCAGAATTCGGTAGAAAGTGGGCAACGGAGTGTCTGAACACTAGGTTCCCTCTGCCTATCCTGATGTGTGCGTGATACAGCGTGAAGCTTTAAATATTTTTTAAACATAAAAAACAACGAAAAGACATTCATAAAATCATTAACAAAAGCTTCTAGAATTTCATTAAAACAAACAATAAAGCCTTAGTGTGGTGTAGGCATTAATTCTTAAGATTTTGTTTGTTCGCCTATTGTAAAGATATGACGTTTCGATTGTATACGACCATTGTTCTAGCGTGTAAAAGGAACGAGTGGCGCACTCATATTTCGTTTATTTCACATATTTGCACAGCCGAAGTGACAAATTAATTAATATATTGTTCTTAAACAAATGGTTGTATTAATTTCTTTAACAATAATGCTGATACTTTTACTTAAATATCTATTGAGACTTTTACTTAAGTATCTATTGATGAAAGTATATTATGTTTATTGAAATGTAAATTTATTTAATTGTTTATAGTTATAAGTGGAGGATGATTGAGACATATTCACCAAAAAAAAAACAAAAAAATACGATTTGTGGAAAAATTTACTAAAAAGTAAAATTTTATTTTAATTTGAATTAAAAATAATTTTATAGGCCGGAGGCCGATCGTGGCGCAGCGGCACGAGGTGTGACTGCAAAACCGACTGGTTGTGGGTTCGATCCCCACTCGAGGAGATGAAATATTTACTTAAATTTATATTTCCATTTCTTCGCTCTGGTGTCGAGGTTAAGCGCGGCGTTGAGGTCTGCCACTCAACACGCAATGCCTCCAGAATTCGGCAGAAACTGGGGAACGGAGTGTCTTAACACTAGGTTCCCTCTGCCTACCCTGCTGTGTGCGGGATACAGCGTGAAGCTAACTTAATTTTTTTTAATAATTTTATAAAAAACGGGGTTGCTTTTTAAGTGATCTATTGACACTATGTACCAAAGCGTGTGTTTTAGTTGTTTTAACTACTACTGTTACCCGTCGACTTATGATCCAAAACTTAGTACGGAACTTTAGTGGGCGGATCCGACTCACACTTGATCGGTTTTTCTTTTTCATATTATTGCATCGCCGTTCCTCGATAAATATGCAAAATTTTAAAAGAATCCGACGTTTCAAAGTCGGTCAAAATTACGTTCTAAAAGTGTCCGTAACATACGTACGACCGAAACTAATGAAAGCGTTTTAAAAAAATCGATTTCTGATGTCTAATTATCTTAAAATCGAAATTTTCATTATAATCAAATAAGTATCTCCTATAAATATATTTACTTTAGTAACAAAAATAATGAGACCAATTAGACACTTTGACATTAAGATAACCAACAAACAAAAGCTGTTAATAAATGCATTCTTTTACAAAATATTTCCATTTTTACTTAAGTACATAAATTTATTATTATATTTTTAAGAGATCGAATAATCTTCTATCTAACTTGTGTTTACGTATAATATAAACTCGTCATGTTCTAGTCAATCAATATCAATACCGTGCGATCGATTCGATTAAAACTATAGGGCTATAAAATATGCATACCGCAATAAAAGTTACGGCGTTACAAAAATTCTAAAAATTGTAATTTTTATTTGAAATATTTGAATTATAAAAGTCATATATTCTACAAGGATATTGTGGCGCAGGGGCACAGGTGAGCGACTGTAAATACCACGGTTGTGGATTCGATTGCCATTCGAGGGAATTAAATATTTATTATTTATTCTTTATTTTTTATGTCAGTAGTAGGGAGTGGTGCGTTCTGGCTCATTAAATTGATCGCCTTATCAATCAAAATTTTCCGCGGATTTTCTCGCGGGTCGCGGTTTT